>MU183994.1:61385-86494 GCA_016904865.1 Pissodes strobi
GAATTAAGTGTATTATTTTATGTGGAGATCCCGCTAAATTATACACTACCTATTTTTTAAATAAAACCTAAACATTTATATTTTTAGTAGGGTCTAGAATAAACCTTAGTATCAAGTTAATACCATCGCAGAAAAAAGTTGGTACATCAAAAAGAAACAAAAATAAAACTCACAAACAAAATTTATATAGCAAGCAATAAGATTATAGATAAATAATATTATTGTCAAGAAAATTAAAATGCAAAATGTCCAAGGTGGCATTAAGCTCCCATTAAATTTTTTAGCTTCGTCTATTGGATTTCTTCCTTGGGACACAGTACCACCATGGTTCCTAAGAAACAAATCTAGCCTTGCTTCATTCACACTAATACCATTATGCCTACCATACATCCAGCACACAAATTTTTCAATGCCTTCAATCTGCTCTTCCGATATATCCTGGGAATGGCCGAAAGAAGCAAAAATGTTGGCAATATTTAGGTCTTTCTCGATAATGTTAAAAAGCTTTATTTTACCTTTTCGAGCAAATGATGGGGTATAATCACTGCCTGTTAAAGCGTGAGCTTGAGAAATGATGTCTCCTAAATTTCTGTATATATAGTTAACAGAAACGTATATCAAAATATTTTTTGACTGAAGTCCAGTTTTTATCCAAATTTGCACTCCATTTGTTAATTTGTGCATATTTTCCACCGCTATTATTAGTATATCGGTATCGGATGCACCCATCACAACATTTGTATTTTCTGGTAGTTTGGCTATATGAAATATAATCCTGGTATCAGCTTTGTTATGACTACAATATAAAACCTTATTTAGAGGTTTTATATTGTAGTCACAACGAAGCTGATACTAGGATTATATTTCATATAGCTAAACTACCAGAAAATACAAATGTTGTGATACGTGCATCCGATACCGATATATTAATAATAGCAGTGGGAAATATTCATAAATTAGCAAATGGAGTGCAAATTTGGATAGAAACTGGACTTCAGTCAAAAAATAATTTGAGATACGATTCTGTTAACGATATATACAGACATTTAGGTGACATCGTTTCTCAAGCTTTACCTGTCTATCACGCTTTAACAGGCAGTGATTATACGCCATCATTTGCTCGAAAAGGTAAAATAAAGCCTTTTAACATTATCGAGAAAGACGTAAATATTGCCAAAATTTTTCCTTCTTTTGGCCATTCCCAGGATATATCGGAAGAGCAAGTTGAAGGCATTAAAAAATTTGTGTGCTGGATGTATGGTAGGCATAATGGTAGTAGTGTGAATGAAGCAAAGCTAGATTTGTTTCTTAGGAACCATGATGGTACTGTGTCCCAAGAAAGAAATCCAATAGACAAAGTTAAAAACTTTGATATGAGCTTGATGCCACCTTGTCGAAAGGTACTAATAAATAAAATAAAAAGGGTTAATCAAGTTTGCGCCATCTGGAACTATGCAACAAAGCCTAATCCAATTTTTTTTAATCCTGAAGAACATGGCTTGGTTTTAGTCGATGGAAGATACCAATTGGACTGGTTTCCCGGACCGCAAGCCCCTCCTACAATTGATGAGATTTGCAAAATCCCACCTCCGGACATATATGAACAGCCGCAGACATAGATGAAGATGAAATATTTGACAATGCAAGTAGTGATGAAGATGAATAGTACATTAAAATTTGCGTTTTAATTTTCTTAATAATAATATTATTTATCTATAATATTATTGCTTGCTACATTGATTTTGGTAGCGAGTTTTATTTTTGTTTCTTTTTGTTGTACAACTTTTTTCTGCGATGGTATTAACTTGATATTAAGGTTTATTCTAAACTCTACTAAAAATATAAATGTTTAGGTTTTATTTAGAAAATAGGTAGTGTTTTTGTTATTATTGGCTGTTTGAAATAAAATAAATATAATATCACTAAAGTCGAAACTGAAAAATGTAGGCAGTAAGTGACACACTTTATATTTTATATCAAATAAATTTGCGTAAATACACACTATCATATTTTAAAAATTAATTGTTTTTAACATTGTTTATTTACGAACATATTCCCTATGCACGCCTAAACTTGTCGCTCGTCATATTGGGGTTTTTGTGGGTTTTTAGAAAGAAATTTGGGGATGAGTCACGGCCTATTATTTTCAGATTTCGGTATAGCTTGTTTTTTACTTATTTTTTTTCTTAAGGAGCTCTACACCTGAGGACGTTTTAATGAAAAAATTATATTACGCGTACCTTATTATATTGATAGCAACCAATTTAGGCCCGTCTGTTCTTAGAATGTGATCGTCTGCCGAAATTTTCTTTATACGTCTTCGTTACATACACAAAAATAATAATATTCTGTCAAAAAAATTGAAGGTTACTTGTGAGGAAGTTGACGGCGTTTTTTGATATTATGTTAAACGCTTATTTTAAAAATTTAATTCTTAATTAAAAAAAAAATCGCAAATTTTTAATCCAAATAGGTCACTTTTTTTATACGCTAAAGTTTGCAATTAAAGTCAAGATATTTTTCTTTAACTTTTCAACTTTAAACCCGTCTGCGATTTGAGTGCGACCGTCTGCCAAAGTTTTCTCTTTTAACTTTGACTAGTAATATATTGAGTAATATTTTGACACAAAAATAACGGCGGTAACCCTTGAGGAAGTTCATGGCGTTTTTTTGACATAATTGACTTCGTCTGCTTTGAAATAGCGATCACTTCCAACGGCAGACGCCTTCGATTTCAATTTTGTTAAGATCTTAGGCCATTTTTATAAAACATTTATGCTGGTAATAATTAGGAAGATATGAGCTATTTTAATTTTTTTTGTTTAAATTTTAAACTAATGAAGCGACCACTCACACCCGGCAGACGGACGGTTTTACAATTACAACCTAAAGGAGTACAGACATGTCAATTCAAACCTTTGGTAACTTATGAGGTAGTTGTTTTTACTGCCAGCTCTCAAACTATTACTAATATTAGATATTCAATAATAATCAACTTAAAATCAGTATTAGAATTTAGAATGCAGAAAATTTGTTTTCAGTGCTATTTTATTACAAAACTGTTGGTCAGAGAAGTATCATGTATGGTATTTTTGAAAGCTAGAAATGTTTTCTTTAACATGAAATTAAAATATACAGGGTGTTCTATTAAAAAAAAAAGTGTGGATCTACGAATTGTAGCTCGGGAGACCATAATTTAATTTTTTATTATACTAACAAATGATATACAGCAGAATTCGGATAGGAATTTAGATCGAGGGTTTCTCTGCCGTATTCTTTTCCCTCGTGAAATCCAGGTTGAGTCCGGCACGTTTTTCTCTAATAATTTGGCACGTTTTTCTCTAATAATGTGGCACGTTTTCTGTAATAAATTAGGTGTATTAGGAAGCTGTGGTTTAATTTACATGACGCACCTTTCCCTCAAATTTTCTTAATAATAACACAACGTAGGTATTGGTTTTCTTTTTAATCTATTTTGACGGTCATTGACAAAATAAAGACAAAGCACAACATCCGGAACCTAACCAATAGCATAGCCTAAAGAAGCTATAGCCGCGACACTCGGCTCGTTTAGTGGGGTACGGAATCAAATTTTCTCCGTGAAGCTCACTGAAGCGAGGACAATACGCAGTTGGAACTCGATGCCAATCATATGCACTTACCTGCGCCGGAGTGCAATAAATTTTCATAGCAATTAAAATAGAAAAAGATTCGTTGTTTGGGTAAATAGACTATCGTTATGTGTATATACTGTTTTGTTTGTATGTTAGGTAAATAAGTTAATGTTTATGTGTTAAAATGGGAAAAGGTCGGTTGAGTTGTGCAGCTAGTTAGTTTGTTTATTTAAACTTAAATTTGATCATAAGGTATCGGAATCGGTTCAAATGACTAAAATAAATTGGAACTAACTGAAACTAACCGAAAATTAACTGAAAGACTAACCAAAGCTAGCCAAAAGTAACCATAAGCACCAAAACAGGCTAAAACGTACCTATCGTAACAGGTTACAAAAATTAAAGTAAGTTAAAACTAACCAAAACGAAACGAATTTAAGCGACTAGCCACAAACATTAAATTTGCTTATAACGTATAGGAACCGATACAAATGACTAAATTAAATTGGAACTAACTGAAAGTATCCGAAAGTTGATTAAATGACAAACCAAAAGTAACTAATAGCAGCGAATAATAACTACGATAAGAAGATTCACTCTCCGCGGCGGCACGTCAACGGTATGTCTCCTTCCCCGCGCGAAAACTAGCATGATACTGGCATGTGACCTTTGGACCCGGCGCACACTGGTCAAATTTCTAGGAAAGCTGGCCATAATAAGGTTTACCAGAAATAAGACATACAAGTTACTAAGTATTACACGTTTAATATATCGTGTTTTAGAGAAATAATTGTTGAATTTTTATTCTATTCTATTCTATATTTATATATAGGGAGTATCAATTAGCACTAACGATAAAAATCATGTATAAAAATCATTTGTATGTTTATAAATCGTTTTAGAAAATGATTTTGAAAATTAAGGGCTCCTTCGTTGTAAAGAAAAGGGTTTTAAATTTTTAATTCGATGATCCAAATTTTGTTTTTGCAAGGGTTAATTCAGGAGTCACACGAGCAAAATGAATGTTAAGCGGACGACAGAAACGCGTTGATGAGGGCCTGAAATTTTGCCATACATGTATTTCAGAGTTATCATTTTCTTTCTTAATTTAATCTAATAGGAACGAAACTAGTAAAAAATATAGAAGCATCAGTGCAGCTGTTGTTCAAAAACACTTGCTTATATTCTGACTATCCCAAGGTAATATTAAAGCCATATTTACAAATTAAAACTAAATTATAAATTTTTATCTGCTGATTCAGCCAAAGTATTTATTACCTCTTTTTATAATAACATCAGTCTTGCATCAGCAATAATGATTCTGCCGAAATTTAAGCTTCAGTTTCACTTACTACAATATTATGGGATTAGGGGTGGGCGACAATAATCGATTATTCGATTCACTTTTAAGAAATTACCGATTAATCGACTTATCGATTAATATTTCAGAAAATATGGATGATCGATTATATCGATTAATCGGTTATTCAGTTGTTTGCTAAAATATTAAGCGTTTAATCGATTATTCAATTTCTTGCCCACCCGGTACCGATGACTTTACAACAGATATAGCTTTTAAAATTCCAATAATTTAATAATGCGTTGAGTTAAGGGTAATTTAAATGACATTTGAAAATACCTTACGTACAATATATGAAGTAGAAAAAAACCAGAGAAACGTAAATGCTCAAACAAGACAGCAGCAGGGAAAGCTGCGCACGTTACAAATTTAGCCAATAAGGGATCCTCATTTGCATTTTAAGATCCTTTACACAAATAGTACACTATGTAAAAAATCGACGTCTCCTATTGGTTGATCCATCTCGTATTACAATATGTCTTCGTGATGCAATCAATTTCTGCCAAGAGCTCTCCGCAGTGTCGTGGTGTAGAGGTTGAGACAGCTGGGTCTCACCTAGATGGCCTGGGTTCGATCCCCGTTCCTTTTTTTTAAGTTTATGTTTCTAAACAGTTTTTTTCTTGATTTTGGGTACGTCTTGGATTAGTTTGGGTATGTCTTGGGTTAGTTTGGGTTAGCACCTGGTTAGTTTCCTGTCTTCGAGCCCCCGTAGCGAGCGAAGCGAGCGGAGGGCCATGCGAATTGAACAAGAGGCGAGGCCGATTTTTTATAGGGCACTATTTGTGTAAAGGATCTTATAACGCTCCTCATTTCGACGCGCCATTTTCTGATAATCTGGCTTCAGTACTTCAGTTGTTGCACAATTAGGTATAACACCAACACATATTCTCAACGGAGTGTTAGCACGTTAGCTGTGTAGTATATCAGTCTTTATCTTTTTATTATGTATTTGGGCAAAACTATTTGATAAGAAGGATCACTTTCCGCGGCGGCATGTCAACGATATCGGCAGGCCATGATACAAATAAAACAATCATGTTGGCAGGCGACCTTTGACGCGGCGGCCATAGACCAGCTCATCCTTTTGTCAGATTAATTTTCACGCCTAAATTATATAGTCGAGTCAATATTCGATATAAGATAATATCGCTATTTTTTAGTTGTATTGTATTACAAAATAGGAATGAAATATACAGTATATACAAAATTTCATTAAATATTAAAAGATGGGGAAAAATCGAGCAACATTTTCTTCTTGATGTCTTTTGTCAGAATATTAGTATTCGGAAATATAGTGAAATCATTAGCACAAAATCAAAATCTTTTAAATATTAGTTATGACATACCTTGAGTATTGTTATCAATAATAACTAATTAAAAACGTTAACAGATTTTTGAAACAGCCTGTTGAATACAAACTTTATTAAAAAATGTATTTGGTGATAATAATAAAAAAAACATAACGTAAGTTTGACATGGAGCTGCAAACAATTCAGAAGATATCAATTGTGTTTTTCCAAAGCCAAATTAGAGTGTTAGAGTGCTATAAATAATTTCGTCATAAATTTGATTAAATATACCGCAAACGAAAATATCGTTTATGGCCAGCTTTTATTTAAATTCAACCTGTGTGCGGCGAAATTCGCCGAACGTTACCAGGCAACGAAGAAATTAAACGACGATCTCTTTGTAGTGCTCTCTTGTCATTAAGTGGACCTTCTTGTCGTAGTTAATATTCGCTGCTAATAGCACCAAAACGGACTAAAACGTATCGGAACAGATTAAAAATGTTAAAGTAAATTAAAACTAACTCAAATTAACCGAATATTGGCAAGTAACCGAAGACATTAAAATTGGTTATAACCCAAACTAACCCGAACCGGTGCCAAAAACTAAAATAAATTGGAACTAAGTGAAAGTTACCGAAAGTTGACTGAATGACTAACCAAAAGTAAGTAAAAGCACCAAAACGGTCTAATACGTATCGGAACAGATTAAAAATACTAAAGTAAGTTAAAACTAACCCAAATTAGCCGAATTTTGGCGACTAACCGAAAGTAATCAAAAACTTTAAAATTGGTTATAACGTATCGGAACCGGTTCAAATGATTAAAATAAATTAAAACTAAGTGAAATTAACCAAAAGTCGATTGAACGACTAACCAAAAGTAACCAAAAGCACCAAAAGGGCTAAGACGTATCGTAACAGAATAAAATTATTAAAGTAAGTTGAAATTAACTCAAATTAAACGAATTTTGAGGATTAACCTAAATTAATTAAAAACATTTAAATTGGTTATAACGTATCGGAACCGATTCAAATTACTAAACTAAATGAAAACTAATTGAAACTAACCAAAATTAACCAAATTTTAACGACTAACTGGAATTAGTTCAATAACTAAAATAAATTGAAACTAATTGAATGTAACCAAAATTTGATTGAAAGACTAACCAAAACAAACCAAAAGTAACTAAAAGTACCAAAACGAACTAAAGCGTATGAAATAGTTTAAAAATAATATTAAGTAAGTTAAAACTAACCCAGATTAATTCAATTTTGGCGACTATCCTAAACACTAAAATTGGTAATAACGTATCGGAACCGAAAGTAATCGATACTTGATTGAACGACCCAATTTTGGCGGCTAACCAAAACTAACCAAAAACATTAAAATTGGTTATAATGTATCGGAACCAGGTTCAAATGACTAAAATAAATTAAAACTAAACGAAAGCTGATTGAACTAACCCAAACTAACTAAAAGCACCAAAACGGACTAAAACGTGTCGGAATAGGTTACAAAATTTAAAGAGCCCAAAAATAATCGAAAATTAATAATATGGAAATATTTATAAAATAGATATGAAGGGTACAGGGGAAAAATGATCTAAGCGCCATTTCCATAGGAAACTTTTTTATTATTGATTACACAGAAAATTTTATTCTTGATAAAAGTTGGTGCTTGGAAAAAACTAATTTTGTCAATGTTAAATTAAGGATAAGTTATACAGGGTACTTAAAAAATACAAATATGGTGGTTAAAAAAACAAAAACTTTGGAATATCGGAAAAGCTTCTACAGAAAAAATAAAGCTCGTATTAAGATAAAAATAAAAGTCAAATACCATTTTTTCCAAAAGTGCATCGTTGCTGAAAAAAATAAGGACACAATTAAGAAAAAGCGGCTTTTTTCAATAATTGACGTGGATGTTCTCCGCGTGCGGTGCACTTTTGGAAAAAATGGTATTTGACTTTTATTTTTATCTTAATACGAGCTTTCTTTTTCTCTAGAAGGTTTTCCGATATTTCAAAGTTTTTGATTTTTTAACCATCATTTTTGTATTTATTGAGTACCATATATAACTGATCCTTAATTTAGCATTGTCAAAAATAGTTTTTTTTTCCAAACACCAACTCTTAACAAGAATAAAATTTTCTGTGAAGTCAATAATAAAAAAGTTTCCTATGGAAATGGCGCTTATATTGTTTTTCCCCTGTACCCTTCATATGTATACACATTTTATAGAAATAACATATTTCTAATTTTTTTATTAGTCTTACAACAATTTCATCATTTAGCCATATTGATTTTAGTTTGACAATATTATTGTCATTATATTCAATATAAAAGATCTCAAACGAGCGAGACATATTTTCCGATTTTCGAATTCTTCTAAAAATTCTAGATAAATTTCATGTAGCATGTCGAATAGCATTCCTCCCATTTAAAGAATTTGATCTGTTTAACTTAGCGCGAAACGATTTGCATCTTCTTATCTTAGTTATTTAGTAATTATCTAGATATACGAAATTTTCGGTTTGGTGGGGAATATTTTCCAGGTTGTGGTTATGTGGCAGATAAGAAAGTGCAAAACATTTCGTTTAACAATAAACAGTTCGGATTCTACAATAAAGGTGTATGTCTCAAAAACATTGTTTTTGCTGGTTTGATTCCCTGTACCTTTTTTGGTTTTAAAGATACCAAGGTAAACAAAAAAGCAAAATGTAGGGTTGGCAGCCGAGTTTTTTCTAGATTACATATAAAACAAAACACCAATAATTTTCTGACATAAAAGCCTACTCTATATATTTTTTAAATAGAACACCCTGTATATTACTACATTTTTGGACTCTCTGGTGAAATCAAAACACAGGTCGTATAATATCCTATACCTATTTTTAGCTGTTTACGAAATATCGACATCAGTTGAAAGTCGGGCATTTTGACATTTTGACAGGCTTTAAAATCTAAACCGCACGAGATCAAAGAAAACGGTTTACACATCTCTATCTTAAGTTTTCATAAGTTATCGAATGACAGTTAATTTTATTCGCGGGTTAAATTCAAAGTTACTGTCATTCGATAGCTCATGAAAACCTAAGACAGGAATATGCAAACCGTTTTCTTTGCTCTCGTGCGGTTTAGATTTTAAAGCCTGTCAAAATGTCAAAATGCCCTACTCTCAACTGTCAATATTTCGTAAACACCTAAAGATAGGTATTAGATATTATACACGAAATGTGTTTAGATTTCTCTAGAGATTTCAAAAATGTAGTAATATACAGGGTGTTCCATTTAAAAAATATAGAGTAGGCTGATATGTCAGAAAATCTTTAGTGTTTTGTTTTATATGGAACTTAGAAAAAAACTTGGCTACCAACCCTACATTTTGCTTTTTTGTTTAACTTGATATCTTTAAAATCAAAACAGTTACAGCGAATCAAAATGTGATCAAGATAAATTGAGCGCACGGTACATGTTGCTCCGATTTAGCGTAATTGTGCCCTTTATGCATAAACTAGTTCGTGAACTATAGCCAGATCAAAAATTTACTTTCATTTCACCATCTTGACAATATTTTTATCTAGCGAATAAAATGAAAAAGCTGTTACGAAAAAATATGCAAAATCGTACATAATACGTTTAGAAAATTGTGCAGGTTGCTAAGAATCTATATAAAATAAAATTATGTCCTACTTATACAGATCTTTTTTAAGCTTAGAAAAGAACAACTAGATAAATTAATATTTCGAAATAAAACCTAAAACCATAACTACTTGTGCAAAATAAAATCTCATATAAAAAAACTTTTGTTGTGTATAGATCTTGTTGATATTTGAAGATTATCTTGGAGCTTATATTCTATTATAGTTATATTCATGTGAGTTTATTTCAATTTCAATTTATTATATGTGTGTTATAACGTTAAAAAATAAATAATTTTCTACATAAATGAATTGATTTATTGATCGTAATTTATCAAAATAATATGTAACTCAATTATATTTTTCTTTAGGTAATTGACTTTTCTTTCAAGAATGCTGCACTTACTACAAGTAATCTACATTCGCTATTCTTAATTTCACTTCAAAAGACATTTTTAAACATTTCTTTCAGGTGTAATGATTAAATAAATATCCGGCTCTCTTTATGCAGCTTTTTGGATAAAAAAAATCGTTATTCTCTACTCGAAATAAGCAGTATTTTATAAATCATATATTTTGTAATGAAAGTTTAAATAAAATAATAGGGGAGAGTAACAATTTTAGTATATATCGTCCGAAAAAAATTGAGTACGGCTCACTTTACTAATGATGGCCGGGGAGTTGACGTCAAGTTAGATTTATTTATTTCCTCCCCACTACATAGTGAAAAAGTTGTTCCCCGCTTGTCAAAGGTGCCGCGCTTAAGTGTCGCAGCTATATTTTTCTTTAGGCTATGCCAATAGTAACCAAAGTCTACAGTATCTTAATTACTACAGCCAGTAGAGCCATTATAACTCATGGTACTGGGAAGATCAAAATTATATTTAAGATTGTTGAAATGTGACCAAAATGATCTGGAATTCTCATGAATGTTATTTTCAGTTCTCAGAAGAAACATCCTATAAGAAGAATGACATTGAAGTATCTATGGATCACATCGTGCTATGGATTTAAAAGTATCGTATTATTGTCACAAATAGTTACATTTTAACAGTTCGCTTTGGTTTTAACTTTCTGCTTGTCACAGCAAGCCTCAAATTATTTTTGCCTACAATTTTGTTTTATAAAGAAGCCCTGGTGACTGTCGTAAACAAAGTAATGTACTATACCATTACTTTCTGCAACTGAGGTATTGGGAGGTATTGACTATACACATGTGATAACACTCTGTTAATATATTGTGTGGCTACACGCCTCGTACTACGCATTCGTAGTGCAAAGTTCAACAAATGTATATTACTAATGCTTTTATACCACTTGTACCGTAAATATCTAATACTAAATTTCATTTTTTCTTATACCTAAAATAATTATACATTATCTTCATAATTGATGCCTATTTTTACCTTAATATTAATTAAGGCGTTCGTTAAAATTACTCGAAGGTTATTGGAATACGATTGTACATTTTTACTAGAAAATGCATTCATTTACAGATAGACTAATACCGACGATCGTTCTCTAAAATTGCTGACTGGTAACTCCCACGCCCTAAAAGTCGTAAATATCATTTATATAGAACAAAAAATATTCCGTTATTTGCCCACGCAAAATGCCCTGACTGCATTTCATTCCATCTCTAGTTGTTAAAAAATCGAATAGGACATGTCCGACGCTGAATCATAAATACACATAGAATAATTTTATGAGAGAGGTTCCAACTGAAAAGCTTTCCTATTCAATAGAGAGGAACAATATTTGGTTTCCACTTTTCGGTTAAGGAAATACTTTTATTTTTACAATAATTAAACTTCATTAGCATGGGCGAAGTTGACTACAAAGTACAAAGATCTGGAGGACCAAATTCCTTGCTGACTATAGATTTGGTTATAAAATTAAAATACCGGAACTAAAAATTAACATATTATTTACTTTAACAGAGGAAACTGTTATTTAAATTTAAATTTTTAGTTCTTCTCATAGTGTAAATGGATCTCCAACATGATGCAAACCTAATTGCCAACTTTGCAAAATTTTGCAGGACATAACAAATGTGATTTCATTTGCTGCGGAGACTGAGTAGCAACTTAAAGGCCAAATTTTAAAATTTATGGTGTCACAATTAATAGTCCTACTAGTTTATGCAACTATGTTAAATAATAAATATTGAACATTGTCAGCTGGGCGGGGGGCGCGGCACCGGGCGGTGGATTAATTGTTGCCTAGCTGACAACTTTTCCACCCACATACATGCAGCTGATAATTTTTTTCTTAAATCTCACTACAAATATAAGTATCTGCCCAAATTTCAAAATTTTTGGTATCGTTCTTGATAATGCGTAATGTTTAAATTATGCATGAAGCACTCGCAAGATGAAAAGTCACGTCAATAATAATTTGATTGCATTTGCAACTAATTATTGCCCAATACACAAATCTATTTAATTAATAATGCAATATTGTTTTAAATTATTAATTAAAACTTTTAGTTATGCAAAATTATATTATTTGTTTATATAAAAATATTACATCATTGTTGTATTATTTTACTATAAATTCGATACACATGTATATACTATACTAATTATATGCTTAATAAATAATTTTTTATATAATAGAAATGTTTGTCAGTGCGATGTATGGATTCAAGGCAATAAATAACGTGAATGATGGTGTAACAAACTTTATGAAGGTTTATATATATATTCAGCGAAGATGCAAATCAATTCCTATTGCCAGACGAAAATGTTGATGCTTTTCTCTTACCACCGTCAAAATCACAATTACTACAGCACGTTTTAAGGACGATTTACATATCAACGATTTGGGGCAACGCATATAAACAAGTGCCAGCCACATTGGTTCCTCTTGACTATGGATGACAGCTTGAGGAAAACAAATACACTTGCAAGTTGTTTGATGGCAAACAATTATTACCTGAAATTGTGGAAATTATTAGAGTTGTCGAAAATACTGAAGTTATTTATTAATGATATTTGTGGTTTTCATGCCAATATAATACTTGTTGATTTTTATACAAACAACAATCATTAATCCTCTCAGATGAGAATGAACAAGACGATGATCTTTTACCCATTATACATGAGGACAGTAATGAGTCGAATGATGAGGATAGTGTAGAAGATGATGAGTATTCGAAAGACGACGAATAACTTTTTACAAGCTTTTATTTACTTTCACCTGTGGGTCTGTCTGTCTGTCTTTCTGTAATCAAATCTTGCAAGCTGAATTAGAACTCCTTCTAAATGTCCGATTGACTTGAAATTTGGTACATGATTATCCAACTAGGACTAGACAAGGCGATTTTTTGACTTTCCCTGTACTTTTATAAAAAAACTGAAATAGCCTTCTTATGTAATTTTCTCCCGCGAATTCGGATATGTTCAGCAAAAAATAATTGAACATCAAATAAAAGTGCTAGAGGTCACTTTGATATATTTTTTAATGGAACACCCTGTATATTACTACATTTTTGGACTCTCTAGAAAAATCTAAACACATTTTGTGTATAATATCCTATACCTATCTTTAGCTGTTTACCAAATATTGACAGTTGAAAGTCGGGTATTTTGACACTTTGACAGGCTCTAAAATCTAAACCGCACAAGATCAAAGAAAACTATTTGCACATTCCTATCTTAAGTTTTCATAAATTATCGAATGACAGTATCTTAGAATTTAACCTGCGGATAAAATTAACCGGAACTTTTAACCTCCGGTTAAATTCAAAGTTAATATCATTTGATAGCTTATGAAAACCCAGGATAGGAATGTGCAAACAGTTTTCTTTGATCTCGTGCGCTTTAGATTTTAGAGCCTGTCAAAGTGTCAAAATGCCCGACTTTCAACTGTCAATATTTGGTAAACAGCTAAAGATAGATATAGGATATTATACACAAAATGTGTGTAGATTATTCTAGAGAGTCCAAAAATGTAGTAATATACAGGGAGTTCCATTTAAAAAAATATCAAAGTGACCCCCAGCACTTTTATTTGATGTTCAATTGTTTTTTGCTGAACATATCCGAATTTGCGGAAGAAATTACATAAGATGGGTATTTCAATTTTTTCTTTTATAAAAGTACAGGGAAAGTCAAAAAATCGCCTTGTCTAGGCCTCGTTGGATAACCCTCTACATCTACATGAAAACATGGATAGAGAGCCCAAGTTTGAGCACAAATCGCCCAAATATGTCGTTTTTCGAAGAAATTTTGGATTATTTTTATACAGAGTGCTCAAAAACTACTAAAACATGACTGTCATAATCAAAATAATTTTGAAAATTATTTTTTTAAAACAAGACATTTAAAGAGGGGAAATTACGAACAAAAGAGCCATATCTTTTTTCGTGAAATAACTAGTTTCACATTCAAATATTTGATTATTCGAATATTCAAATAGTCAAATAGTGGAATATTTTAACAGTCAAATATTCTCAATATATCCGAATTCGCGGGAGAAAACTACATAAGATGAGAGATGGCTATTTCAATTTTTTTATAAAAGTACAGGGAAAGTCTAAAAATCGCCTTGTCTAGTCCTCGTTGGATAACTCTGTACACGTTTATAGTTCCGATTCATAATACTATAATTAATTGAAGAGTAAATTTTGCATGGAATACAAAGTGTTTCATTTAGTATAATACTATAATGTTGTTAAGTTTACACCAGGGTAGTCTTTGGGGACAAGGAATATGAATTTTTTTTATCGGATTTTGAAAACTCAAAATGGCGGAGACAACATGACCGATTTTGGGTTAAATGTTGCAAGTCAATTTTAGTTGACTTCTACATATCCAATTAGCTGTATGCGTTTGTAGTTCAAATGAGAATATAAAACTATGGTGTTGCTTACACTCCCTCTCTTTAAAGGTTAGTGGTGAGCGCATTACTTAGAGTATGTCCGATTTGGTTTAAAATTGGTATATGGGGGTTTTTAGGGACAAGAAATATAATTTTTTTTATTAGATTTTGAAAAATGCTAAATGGCGGATTCAAAATAACTTTTATTATAGACTACGAATCTAAGTTTTATAAATAAAAATATAATATTTACTAAAATTGTAATTTTGCTATCCCATAATGCTAAAAATTAAAAAATAAATAAAAGTAAAAAAAATAAAAACGAGTTTTCATTTAATGCACTAAAGGAAGAAAATAAAATTTGAAGTAGATCAAACCCATTATTTTGTTACATTAAACATTTTTATATGATATAAAAGCTTGTCGCGAGAAATTTAAACAGGAAAATCTTGTCGCGGAACGGAGTCGCATTTCATATTAAGAATGTAATGCAACGAGTTGCAGTTGCACAACAGTTACGGGAATTAATGAGAATGGTATAAAATCATTTTAGAGGAAAGTAAAAATAATGACAATTTAATTTAGGTACTTATTTTTAGCAAAAATACTATCTTGATGAGCAACTACCATATAAAAATTCACAATCCATCACAAAGATGCAACCGGGGGAGACATTGAAAATGCCGAAGGAGAATGCAACGCTTATTAAATTTGAGATCTGAGAAGACTCATATGTAATTGTGTGGAAATATATTAGTTGATAGAAGTTTGGGTGAGATCAGGTTAGATTACGTAAGTTTAGTTTACCAAAATATACCAAATAAATGCATATTACTTCAAGTTTCGTTCCTTTTTACAATTTATAACGTTATAAGTGTGGTTGTAAAAAGCAAATGACCATTTGCATTTAATTCGTCTCACATTCCTCGATCTAACGATATGAAACACGACTAGTCTGTCGTGAGAAACTAAAAATTACCCTCACTTACCCCTAACACAATCTAATGTAAAAAATGATTTTTAGCTGATTACGTAAGTTTAGTTTACCAAAATATACCACATAAATGCATACTACTGCAAGTTTCGTTCGTTTTCACAACTTATAACATTAGTGTTGTTTGCAGAAACTACATTCGATTCGTCTCTCAATCCCCGATCTAACGCGGTTAGTTTCACTTAGTATCAACTTATTTTAGTCATTTGAGTCGGTTCTAATACGTTATAATCAATTTTAATAGATTTGGTTAGTTTTGGTTAGTCGTCCAATCAACTTTCGGTTCATTTCACTTAGTGTCAACTTATTTTAGTCATTTGGACTGGTTACGATACGTTAAAACCAATTTTAATGGATAAGGTTATTTTTGGTTAGTCGTCGAATCAGCTTTCGGTTAGTTTCACTTAGTCTCAACTTATTTTAGTCATTTGAGTCGGTTCCGATACGTTAAAATCTATTTTAATAGATTTGGTTAGTTTTGGTTAGTCGTCTATTAAATTTTCGGTTAGTTTCACTTAGTCTCAACTTTTTTTACTTATTTGAGCCGATCCCCTTACGTTATAATCAATTTTAATTGGTTTGGTTACTTTTGGTTAGTCGTCCAATAAACTTTCTGTTAGTGTCCCTTAGTCTTAACTTATTTTAGTCACTTGAACCGGTTCCGATACCTTTTAATTAATTTTAATGGATTTGGTTAGTTTGGATTAGTTGTTCAATCAACTTTCGGTTAGTGTCACTTAGTCTCAAATTATTTTAGTCATTTGAGTCGATTCCGATGCGCTATTGTCAATTTTAAAAGATTTGGTTAGTTTCGGTTAGTCGTCTAATCAACTTTCGATTCATTTCACTTAGTATCAGGTGATTTTAGTCATTTGAACCGGTTACGATACGTTATAATCAATTTTAATAGATTAGATTATTTTTGGTTAGTCGTCGAGTCAACTTTCGGTTAGTTTCACTTATTCTTAACTTATTTTACGCGCAATCGGCACTACCAAAGGAAGTAGGCTCCTCTATGTCGCAGACTGGAAACACCGTATACCGGAATAAAAGGGATAATCTTGGGATTGTTCATATGAATCCCAGGTCTATATGTAACAAATTTTCAGACATACGATTTTTTATTGAGCACTCTGAGTATATTATTGCTGTCTCCGAAACATGGCTAAATGAAGACATGCCCTCGGATCTATTTAATGTGAATAATTTTCAGCTGGTCAGAAAAGACCGGGATGGCCGAGGTGGAGGGGTGGCCCTTTATGTACATCGTAGTCTAAAACAGTGGTTCTTGAGACCCCTAATTTTAACAATGGAATAGATCAGCTATGGATCCGTGTGAAGAACAATGGTGTGTCTTTATGTGTTGGTGTTGTTTATCGTCCACCGTCGGTTTCCTACCGAAAATTGCAGTGTCTCTATGATGTCCTGCCTGAGGTCATGCAGGGGTGTGATGTTCTTGTTTGCACCGGGGATTTCAATGTAAATTTTTTTGGTAATGATACCCCAGAGATTAATTTTATCGGTGATATTATTGATACTTTTAATGTTACTCAGTTAATTAAGGAACCAACTAGGATTACTCCCAGTGGCGTTTCCCTTCTTGATCTCATTTTAATAAATAAACCCGAGCTGGTACATCGCTCTGGAACTGCCCCTGGTGGCCCTTTTAAGAGTGACCATGAAAATGTTTTTTGTTTTTTAAACTGTAAACGACCTAATTTATGCGCTACTAAAACTATGGTTAGGAATTTTAAGAATGTAAATACAGTAGAGTTTAAGACTGATTTAGAAATGATAGACTGGCATAGTCCTTACCGTGAATGTGATATTGATACCAAGGTGAATATTTTTAATTGTAACATACTTTCGCTGTTTAATAAACATTGCCCTTTAGGCATGAGTAGGGCAGGAAGTTCTGGACCGGGCTGGCTAACTTATAACTTGAGGAAAATAATTGATCAAAAAAATAAAGCTTTTCGGAACTTTTTGAAACTTAAAACCCCAGCAAGTAGAAAATATTATTGCGACATAAAAAATTATGTATCTTTTGCCATAAGAGAAGAAAAAAAAGCATTTTATAATTTTGAAATTTCGGTTAGTTTCCCTTAGTCTTAACTTATTTTAGTCATTTCAACCGATTCCGATACGGTATAATCAATTTTAATGGATTTGGTTAGTTTTGGTTAGTCGTTCAATTAACGTTCGGTAAGTTTCACTTAGCCTCAAATTATTTTAGTCATTTGAGTCGGTTTCGATACGTTGTAATAAATTTTAATAGATTTGGTTAGTTTTGGTTAGTCGTCTAATCAACTTTCGGTTCATTTCACTTCGTATCAACTTGTTTTAGTCATTTGGACGGGTTACGATACGTTAAAATCAATTTTAATGGATTAGGTTATTTTTGGTTAGTCGTCGAATCAACTTTCGATTAGTTTCACTTAGTCTCAAGTCATTTTAGTAATTTGAATCGATTGTCATACGTTAAATTCTCTTTTAATAAATTTGATTAGTGTTGGTTAGTCGCCTAATCAACTTTCGGTTAATTCCACCACGTCTCAACTTATTTTACTTATTTAAGCCGTTTCCGATACGTTATAATCAATTTTCATAGATTTGGTTAGTTCTGGTTAGTCGTGCAATCAACTTTCAGTTAGTTTCCCATAGTCTTAACATATTTTAGTAAACACTTTTGGCGTAAAATTAGTAGCTGGAATGTTGCAACTAAGACTGTTAATGAAATCCCAGAAAATTTGAAGGAACCAAATCTATTAAATAAAAATTTTCTGTCAAGTATTCCTCAAGCCCCAGTTGGTCAGGCCCTTCTTGATTCTTTGTCACAGGCGACGGAGGAGTGGGAGCCATTTACCTTGTCTCTCGCGTCAGAAGATGATGTTATTTCATGTTTAAGAGTTATTACAAGTAGTGCAATTGGAATTGATGGCATATCAGTGAAAATGTTAAAACAGTGTCTTCCATATATTATTAAACCACTGCTTAATATAATTAATTACTCCCTACAGAATGGAAAATTTCCATATGTCTGGAAGTTGGCTCTCATAACTCCTGTACCCAAGATACCAAACCCATCTTCTGTTTGTGAGCTGAGACCGGTTAGTGTCCTGCCTGCTGCATCAAAGATTCTTGAAAAGATTGTGAGGAGGCAGGTGGTTGAGTTTATTGATGATAAATCCTTGCTTCCCTCCTGTCAATCAGGTTTTAGAGCCAATTTTAGCTGTGCAACAGCTTTGCTGAAAATCACAAGTGACATTGCCAAATCGTTTGATGAAGGTAATTGTTGTCCGGCTGTCCTGATTGATATGACGAAGGCTTTTGATTGCCTGAACATCGATCTGTTGCTTGTTAAGCTCGGACATTATTGTATTGAGGCAGGGGGTTGGTTTTCTGATTATCTTAGAGGCAGGCAGCAGGCGGTAAGGTTGACTGGTGGGGGCGAAGTGGGTATTTCGGATTGGAAGGAAGTAGTGAGTGGGGTCCCACAGGGGTCTATTCTCGGCCCCTTGTTATTTACTATTTTTATCGCAGATATTGTAAAAAATATTAAGCATTGCAAATACCATCTATATGCAGATGATCTTCAAATTTACTTACCAACATCATTGGAAAATTTACAGGAGGCTGTGAGGGACATACATTTGGATCTCTATGGCATATCTGCATGGGCCACAAATAACTCGCTTTTTATAAATCCAAACAAAACACAAGCAATCCTTTTTTCAAGAAGTGAAATTAATACTTCAGGCCTTAATATTATATTAAATAACATACAAATTGCTTGGTCTGATGAAGTAAAAAACCTTGGTCTCCACATGGATAAATGTTTAACTTTTAACAGCCACATCAATAGTGTATGTCGGAGATCATTTTATGCATTAAAGTTAATTTATGAATATAAGAACATATTTAACTGTGAAATTAAAGAAACCTTGACAAACTCACTGGTCCTTTCCATACCTGCATATTTGGATGTAGTATACGGCCCATTCCTGTCTGCCTTTAATAAATTCCGCATACAAAAGATTCAAAATTCGTGTGTTAGATATATAAAGAAACTTTCCCGTAGAGATCATGTGACCGAGCATATAGTGGATGTTTATGGACTTAACATGGCCCAAGGGCGCTTTGTACATATGAGCTGCTTGACGCATAAAATTGTAGTCACTGGCATTCCTTCTTATCTTTCCGAATGTATGATAAGACGTGGAAATGCACATAATGTAAATATTCGTAATAAAGCAGCAATGTGTATTCCCCAGCATAAAACACAACTTTTTAAAAATTGTTATTATTATCTTGCAGCTCATGTGTATAATATTTTGCCAGACTACCTAAAGGTACTGGGCCCCGGATATTTTAAGACTAGGTGTAAGGACTATGTATCTGCCACACAGTTAAAATTGTAGGCTACTGTATTGGTTTGTTTGTATGTAGATCGGTGTTATGTTTAAGTGGTTATGAAAACACGTTAACGGTAATCTCCACCTTTTGTATATTTTAATGTGCAATAAATACATTTTTACTTTTACTTTACTTTTATTTTAGTCATTTGAGTCAGCTCCGATATGTTATAATCAATTTCAATACATTTAGTTAGTGTTGGTTAATCAACTTTCGGCCAGTTTCACTTAGGCTCAACTTATTTTAGTTATTTGGGCTGGTTTCGACACGTTATAATCAATTTTCCCAGATTTGGTTAGTTTTGGTTAGTCGTACAATCAACTTTCGGTTAGTTTCCCTTAGTCTTAACTTATTTTAGTCATTTCAACCGATTCCGATACGGTATAATCAATTTTAATGGATTTGGTTAGTTTTGGTTAGTCGTTCAATTAACGTTCGGTAAGTTTCATTTAGCCTCAAATTATTTTAGTCATTTGAGTCGGTTTCGATACGTTGTAATAAATTTTAATAGATTTGGTTAGTTTTGGTTAGTCGTCTAATCAACTTTCGGTTCATTTCACTTCGTATCAACTTGTTTTAGTCATTTGGACGGGTTACGATACGTTAAAATCAATTTTAATGGATTAGGTTATTTTTGGTTAGTCGTCGAATCAACTTTCGATTAGTTTCACTTAGTCTCAAGTCATTTTAGTAATTTGAATCGGTTGTCATACGTTAAATTCTCTTTTAATAAATTTGATTAGTGTTGGTTAGTCGCCTAATCAACTTTCGGTTAATTCCACCTCGTCTCAACTTATTTTACTTATTTAAGCCGTTTCCGATACGTTATAATCAATTTTCATAGATTTGGTTAGTTCTGGTTAGTCGTGCAATCAACTTTCAGTTAGTTTCCCATAGTCTTAACATATTTTAGTCATTTGAACCGGTTCCTATACGTTATAATCAATTTTAATACATTTGGTTAGTTTTGGTTAGTCGCCTAATCAATTTTCGGTTAGTTTCACTTAGTATCAGCTTATGTTAGTAATTTGAACCAGTTACGATACGTTATAATCAATTTTAATAGATTTGGTTAGTTTTGGTTAGTCGCCAAAATTCGGTTAATTTGGGTTAGTTTCACCATGATTTAATTTTTTAAACTGTTCTGATATGCTTTAGCCCTTTTTGGTGCTTTTGGTTAGTTTTGGTTAGTCGTTCAATCAACTTTCGGTTAATATCAGTTAGTTTTAAATTATTTTAGTCATTTGAACCAGCTCCGATACGTTATAATCAAATTTAAGGTTTTTAGTTAGTCTATTTTAGTTTTAACTTATTTTAATATTTTTAATATGTTCCGATTCGTTTTAGCTCTTTTTGGCGTGTTTGATTACTTTTGGT
Organism: Pissodes strobi; assembly: GCA_016904865.1. Lineage (NCBI taxonomy): Eukaryota > Metazoa > Arthropoda > Insecta > Coleoptera > Curculionidae > Pissodes > Pissodes strobi. Next base: position 82,900 of record MU183994.1, read on the forward strand.
TAGTTTTGGCTAATCGATCAATCATCTCTCGGTTAGTTTCAGTTAGTTCCAATTTATTTTAGTAATTTGAACCGGATCCGATACGTTATGACCAATGTTAATGTTTTTAGTAGGTTATGGTTAGTCGCCAATGTTCGGTTTGAATTAGTTTTAACTTACTTTTATTTTTTTAAATCTGTTCCGATACAATTTAACCCTTTTCGGTGCTTTTGGGTACTTTTGGTTAGTTTGGGTTAGTCGTTCAATCAACTTTTGTTTAGTTTTAATTTATCTTTGTCATTTGAACCGATTCAGTCCGTATAAACAAACTAACACGATCTCTCACGCGTATGACGTGATGTGGCAAATGTAGCGTGCACCTTTTCGCGATTTGATGCCCCATACTAGGAAAACAAAAACATTTCCAATGTTAAAATAAAAATGATAATACCAATAATAAAAAACAGTCAATCGAAAAAATAATTATACCATTGCATTGTCAACTTAATATTGTAATAAGTGTAACGATATGATTGACATACTTAAATAGAAAATCCTAAAATAAAATTTACTATAGCAAAAAGCTATCAAAGAGTATCGTAGGTATTGTGAGAGTGAGAACTAAAGTCAGAGTTATTGTCTTGGTCCATGGTAATTACAAATGGCGAAATGTCAGAGGCATCACATATCTGTATTACCTCCCGAGCCTCTTGAATTACCTTTTCAATATGATTAACATATTTTTCCCAATGACCTATAAAAATCTCGTTTAAACCCTTTCCCAATTAACGCCTTTAATGAAGCCATCTTTTGTTCCAGCGTGGAACACAATATATTGATGACATGAGAAAATCGGAGATGACTTAATTTAAACCCATATTCTCTTAAATATTAAAAAATATATTCAAAATCATCTTACCAAAATTGCATATATTATATTAAGTAAAGTATCACCCGAGTACATTGTATCTACTCGGGTATCACGCTCTACATACATTGAAAAGTTGTGATAGTCAAATTCTCAGTATGCATATTGCAGTATGCATCTTTTTAAATGTAAAAAATTGGGATCTGGAAGGTACGGCCCTTTAAAGTCCCCCAGAAATTCACAGCGAAGCAATATGAGCCTTATAATCCATTTTGTCGTCCTTAAAATTCGCAAAATTAATATATCGCATTCCTACATGCATAGGCTCATATTGCTTTGCTGTGAATTTTCGGAGGCCGCGCAAAAGAGATTTTAAAGGGCCATAGCAGCCAGACCATCCGATTGGCCCCTACTTTTTCAAATTTTCTTTCTACTTTTAAACTTTAATCCCAAAAGTGTATAAAAAAAACGGAATTATGAAAAATAATAAAGTGAGGATTTTTATTACGAAAGTAAATGATAACAAGATAATTTTAATTTTAACACTTTTTTTCGAATCCATGTGCTTGGTGTCCCCTTGCAAGCTCTTACGAAATGATCCCTTGCTAAATATCGGCTATAAAAACTGGAGTAAAACCTGGACCTAAATTTTTATTTTTAATGTACTCTCTTAAAAAGTTTATTCCTACATGTATAATGTCTGGTAAGTCCATTAAATATTTTGTGTTGTTTGATTTTTTCTACTTAAAGCCTATATTTTTATCGATCTTCTTAGGAAGTCGATAGAAGTTTAAAATATTCATTTTATTCTCTGAACTTTTGCCTTATTGTTGCCAATGTCACATATTCTTTTCTGTCGTACGTAGAATAAATTGTATCCCGAATTACATTTATAAATAGCTTGTAATTTTGGTTTTGACTCTCTTCTGCTTTGATGACATATTGGAGCTATTGTCCGATTTTATCTTATTCTTCTTCATATTTGCAATTATTGTTGTGGTAGTAGTAGTAGTAGTAGTAGTAGTAGTAGTAGTAGTAAGGGTTGTGTACTCAAGTTTGTTGCTTCTACTGCCTGTTGTCACTGTCAACTTGAATGCGATTCCGTTTGAGACTTGCTCTTTTTCCAGTTGAGAAAAAGTAATATATTGAAAATTATTACCTGTGTTTGTTCGTGATACTTATATCTTTTTCAATGCATTTTTGAAAACTTTCATAAACGCAAATTTTTGTCATTGATTGACGGTGACGGATATTTCAGGTAAAAATGTTTATTCATAAATAATTTACAATGACCAGATACCAATGTTTCCTAAAAATTTGTCATCACGGCTGTTTGAAATATATCAAACAAATATAAACGAAAATCGCGTCATTACAGATGGGCATAATTACGACTTTAGTAACGTAACGATGCCGACGCCGCCGCCGACGGTGCGGCCATGCCAATATTGTTTAAAAATAATGGAAATAATATCTTAACTTTTAGCATAAATTTTATTATTAATTTACATATCTATATTATAATCAGGTTAATTCATTTTTAACTCAATTCCAAGCTCATACTGCTCAGACCCAAATAGGAATTGGCGTGAAGTTTTTGATGCTAAGTAAAATCAATAATCTCATGGTAGTCCAAATACTAACAATATCGATTTTTTTTGAATAATTCAATAATGTAAAATTGATGATACTTTGGGTTTGGACTAAAAAAACCTAAACAAAATAAAATTATTTAACGTTATGTTGGTGAAATTAGAAATTAGGAATACCTGTATATGGATCAAAAATTTGGCTCAGACTAACTTGTTCTTGGAGATGTGTACCTTCCTCATTTCATAAGCGTTTGTACTAAATTGGCCTGATGTTTCTTTTTATTGCCAGGCTACTTTTCAATATCGCTTAACTCTGATATTTTTTTCAGAGTCCAAAAGCTAGACTTCGCAAGCGAAAACTTAAATGACAAGTAATTTTCAATGTTTTTTTAATTGCTGCAACCAAGTCAAAATTCCATAAAAGCGTAAATACATTGGATTGTCCATTTTTCTACTTTACTTATATAACTGTTTTCGAATAATTGTTCATAACTGCTTCAAACGATCACTTACGAGTCTCATTGCATTAAAGTGTGTGTTTTTGAGATTATGTGTGTTGCGCTTAAACGGCCTGGTCCCTAATACCCCAATGCTTCCGAAAGTAACTTTCTATGTTATCACAGAATGCACAGCATCGTCATTCTGAAACTAAACACGATTCTAAATTCTAACCCTTTTGGAATTTGCTGAGTGATGAATACCTAACCTAATCTATAGTCTTCCTTACAGAATTTCGTTGCTATAAACGTGCATACTCTGAAAACCAAAAACTTATGAGATATAAAGGCATATGTAAATATTAATATGTACATGACAAGAAGTGCGAATGAGTTTCATGTTATGTTTCGCCGGCAAAACTGTCACAAGCCATGATCCAATGCAAATTTTTAACCGCCCGGGCCCGTCCGAATCATGACGGTCAAAATAACATTTTTCCATTTTAACAGTCAAGGGCCATACTGGCAGAAAACCAGTTTTATTATTCGCCGGACTATCTTTTATTTGTATTTTAGTCTGCGTCTGTCATATTATTAGAATGTAGGTATTTTTATGCTGCGACTGGCCTGAATATTTTATATGATTTCATTACATTTTGCTTCAGATCATTTTAATTCGGCAATATTTTAAACGTATTATCTTTGTAAATATATTGCTT
>MU183994.1:91494-102518 GCA_016904865.1 Pissodes strobi
ATTATGTATATGCATTTTTATTTAAAGTGAAAATAACTAAAAAAACGGCTAGTCCAAACATAGGCAATCTATATATTTTTGAAAAGGCGAGGCTAAGTAGATTTTAAAACTGTAATAATATATAGGGCATTCTAAAGATTCTAAAGGGGTGGAAAATTATTAGGAAAAACCATGTACATGAAGACATAGTATTATTATTATTATTACGTATAATACTGAAATTACGATGTGCATATCTTTAAAATACAAGCTGTAAAGTAGTACTTCAAATAGATTAAACCCTGTCGCTGAATTTATAGCATTATTAATTAGGACGAATTTCTATCTATTGTATATTACTAGTTTCATCTTTTAATCAATATAATACGTAACGCAGTAACGCACCGATAAATCTTTACCGAGCGGAAAATTCGTCACAAATCCGATTAACAATTTTACTGCTCTGCCAGATTTCTGTTCCGAAAGAAGTACAAACAAAAAACAGCTTTGGGCTTTCAGTCTGCTGGTTCCCGTGTTTTCGATTTAGATTATTGTCGAATAAGTTTTCTTTATCAATCAGCTAAAAAAATGTATCATAACTCTCAATCAATACAAGATGGTAAATCAATTACTGATACTTAGCCATTATTATCGGTTATCGTCCAAATGGCATATTATGCCACTTGTCTATCGTCCATTGACTTATTTATTAATTAACTTGAGTCTCGATTGATGCGCACTAAAAAGGAAAATCATTAATTATTTTATAAAATTTAACATTATCAATATAGAATAAGAAGATACAAGTTCAGAATCCAAGTCGTTTAGAAAAAGCTGAAAAACTATGATCACAATAGACACTCTGTTGGAAAGCACAAGATATTTCTTTTCACCATCGATCTTGACATACTGAATGCGATTCATCGCATTAAAGCTATATAAAGAAAATATATTTATCAAAAACTAACAATTTGATAGTTTTTCTATTAAACGGCAGTGACTGAAGCGATCGAATGCATTTGTGGGCACCTCATAATTAAGAGTGAGTATATACATTACATTTTTTATAATTTAATTTTTTATAATAAAGTTTTTCTTCTCTAGCCTATGATGGAGGATAAATAAATATAATAATGCAAGGCATACTTGGTGTTCAGTTTTTTTGGACATGCGATTAAATTAAATATTAAAATTTAAATAAAATCACTCTCAGCCATTAATAAAGCATAATAAAATTCTTAAGAGCAGCGTCAAAATAGTAAATTACAATTATGATTTATTATTACAAAATTATTTTTTATTAAGATTTACCAATTTCCCTTTCAATGTTTATAATCGCTAAATCGCTCAAATGTTCATGTCCCATTTTATTTCTCATATAGTTTTTTAGCCGGCGAAAGCCAGAAAATGTACGTTCACATCCCTCACTTGACTTGAGACCGGCCCTGTAACCGATATTGAAACTATTATAAATATTTGTGGAAACCATAATTTGTATTTTTTAAGAAGTCAAAAAACTGTACTATATTTCCTACCTGAATGTTGTTTTCATTTATAATGACTGGGTGCTGCATTCTTGAGGATTTTAAATTCTGCTTGCTTCAAATCTATATCGTAATGCAAGTGCATGAACTTCATCCAAATTCAAAAAGTTTTCATTCTTGGGATGTAACACATCAATATTACTTATTATGTCAAAATTATTTCCGATCCTATTGCTTAGTTCAGCCAAAATACTGCCATGAGCCGGAATAAATATTTTTACTCTAAAATCCAATATTTCTAAAGGAGTTTCGCTCTTCAAATGCTGAACGTTTTCTGTAAAATAAAATGCTTCGAATTTTTTTAGGATTTTTCTTATTAGGTCTATGCAGCTTTTTTGATGTAATTTCAATATTACTTTCAACACAGATTTGTTTGGTTTCCTTGTAAATATTTTCAAATCATTTTAAGTCATTTCTCATAGTTTTAACAGTAACAGTGATTGATTTAAGTAAGGGAGTCAGAAGTTCCTTTTTGCAGAAAATCGCTGGCTCCTTTAAAAAGTGTAAGAATATTCTGGAAAAAGAGAGGTAAAAACAAATTTAAAATGGAGTAATTTTAATAAACCTGCAGCCTCTGGATATTTTGAGCTTTGTTCTATGTCATAAAAATATATTAAACGAAGCAAACGCCCAAGATTTTTAGACTGGGAAGTACCGAAATATACCCATAGGCGTAGGTAAAACGATTGCGAAATTGTCTGGATTGTGATTTATGGTGATGTGTGATATCGTGAGGAATGTATAATATCGAATGGTGGTGTGTAATTTATGGTGAGTGGATATGTGATTAAAAATGATTATTTGATAAATTTTATTCACTTAATATTTCCTTAGGCAATTTCTGTTTGATCCAGTGATGGATTGATTGGATATTGTTTGCTCCAAATTATTTTAGGGTGGGCACGAATGTGGGCACTTCCATTTCTGGGGAGGGCTCAAGCCCATTTGGGCCCACCCGCAGTTACGTTCCTGAATAGATTACACTTCTTGCTTATAGCTTAGAACTATATCCTGAAATATTTCTTTAGCATGGTTTATGTTAGTTTTTCGCCATAAAAATCATACCACACGACGCGACGTCATTAGATTAAGAATTAAAGGACATATTATAAAGAAATAATCCATATAACATGCAAAAACTATATATTATGGACTACAACACAGTTTTATCCACAATAGCCAAAAACAGATTTTTCGCACTTCAAAACTATGTGCACTTGGTATCTCGTTTGTATAGCCCACATATTTTTGGTTACAAAAAAACTTTTACCATTGCCATTCACTGGCACTTGCTTGCAAAATGTAAAGCGACAATGGGGTATTATTCCTTTAACCTGAGCCAAGGAGATTTTTTATTGTGTTATTTTTTCTTAACATGATGGTCCCCATTGGATGTGCATATTTTTGTGGCAGATTCATACCAGTTTTCAACTCTTTGCTGGTAAGAGAGTTGTGTTCTTGTTATCTGTATTGCTATAATCTTTTTCGTAAAGTAGAATGTACTTGCCTCTTCTATCCTTCAACTGGACGATATCACGTAAATAGGGCAGATTGCTGTCATTAGATTTTTCCTTAGCTTGTTTAGTTAGATCAATTGAAACTGGAGCTTGACCACTCTTTCTTGGCCTTGCTGAGGTTTGCAAGGAGCAATTTCATTGTTGCCCTTCAAACGGTTCTTTTTTAAGGCACAATATTTTCATTAAAAAAAGTCACTTGGATGCATCTCCACTAAAATAACTTTTCCATGTGTAGACTTCACCGCGTTTTTGAAATCATCAAAATCATAGATCTCCTTCTTGTTGTGAAGGGCTTTCTCCACCTAGTGGTGGAACGAGTCACGGGACGTAAATATCTGCACTGGCTCAAGGTAGTTTATTTCAAAAAAGCTTAGAAGTGCCCAGTTATTATTTTAGGCATTACAATTGTCCATCTATAATGCAATATGTTTTACACCATGACATGCCGTTATGAAAATGTTGTACATTATACTGATTATCTCTTCTTTGTTTCGCCTCCGTATGGCATCATGCAACAGTTGGATTTTTTGATTTGTTACCAACAGGAACGAAAATTTCATTGTAAACGGTCAGTCCATGGGTGAAAATAACAGATTTGAACATTTCGCATATTGACACTTTATCACCTTCTCTATGTCGACAGAGTATTTTATACACTTACCGACATAAAATTCCATCCATTCAAAATTTTGATTAAATTTAATGTATGATAACTTTTTTCCGTAGTCCGATTTAAATGATTTTTTTTTAAAATTGTAGATAAATATATCGAATTTACTTAATTTCATTCAGTTTCCTAAAACGTGAATACGTGTTGAAATATACAGAAAAATAAAAATGTGTGTTTTTTTCCTTAAGTCCGTAGCACCTTGTAGAGTAATTTTGCAATATTAACTGTACTGAATGTGATTTTCTACGGAGTCTAATTTATTCTTAACATTGTGTTTTTTTATTCATCTTGATATCTTTCTCCGTTCAAAAGATATGAATTTCTAAAGAAAACACGACACATTTTGCAACATTTTTTAATTTTTATAAAAATACAGCAAGGTAAAGAACAAAACAATATTAAGTACTAAAAACATTAATAGCGGGTATTTCCCCCCTCCCGAGCACGAATAACTGCCTCCCTACGCCTTGACATTCCTTCAATGACGTGTTGAATCCGATTTTGATCGATTTGAACCCATTCTTGGGTTAGTGCCTTTTTTAATTCATCCAAGTTACTCGGAGCTGGAACTCGGCTTCGAATCTTTCTGCCCATCATATCCCAGATGTTCTCTATGGGATTAAGGTCTGGGCTGCGTGATGGCCAGTTCATTTTTCATACTTCTACGTCGTCTAAGTATTGGGTAACAACTCTTGCAACGTGAGGACGAGCGCTATCTTGCATCAGCATGAAGTTGTTCCTATAAAGGGTGCGAAAGGAATGACGTGTGGTTCTAAAGTGTCCCAAATATATCGATTAGCCGTCATGGTACCCCCATCAACTATTACTAAGTCAGTTTGAGCCTCCATATTTAGGCCACCCCATACCATTACAGAGCCGCCACCAAAACTTAATCTCGTAGAGAAATGGTTTTGTTCGAAGAGCTCACCTGATTTACGACATATTCTCTGACGATCATCTGAAGATCTTAGGCAAAATCTTGACTCGTCGGAAAATAAAACTTTACTCCATTTCACGAATCCTCAATTTTGATGTTCTCGAGCAAATCGCAGACGTCCTGTCCTATATGATTTCTAGTCAACTCTGAGCCAGTTGCAGGTTGTCTAGCATGTAAACTCACCTCCTTTAATCGTTTCCGAACAGTTATTTCATTTACGTTTATGTGTCGTACCTCTTCCAAACGATTTCTTGCCATAACAGCAGTGGTATTTATATCCCGTAACCACAGTCTGTAACGCTCAGTTCCCAAAAAAATACAAACCTAATTTACATAAATATACAAGTTTACAATAATCTCCAACTTCACAATAATCTCCAAGTTCACAATCGGTGGTACAGCCTTTAGTGCAGGAACAATGGCGACCCCCAGCTTTTAGACAGTGGAGAAGAGTCGTGGTGAGTTATAATGTCTGAGCGCCACGCGGTTAACTTATCGCCATGACCTGATGTTGGATCTTCAGTGAGATTCGACCAATAACCACGAATTGCTCTCCTACCCGCTGTAACCTATTGAGAAAACTCGGAACGGGAAACAAATAAAAAAATACCACCGCAATTAAACAAAAATAACAAGTGTATATTCCTTATTGGTGACTATACTTTTGAATTAAATAAGGAAAAATAATTGCTACAAGAATTTCCTGTATATGCAGCTATGACAATTAATATATAAATGTATGCTAAAGACGGAATATTAAAAGTAACGGTGTCATATTAAGTAGTACTTTATGTTATAACTACGGCGCCCTATAAATACGAATACGTGATCACGTGTCGTTTACATGCCCCTGATTGATGCTACCAACCTATACGGTACAAAAATATGATAACTTCTTCTACTTCGACACTCTAAATAACTCTAATCAAAAAGCGAGAAGTTAACGTGCTATTTCAAATGTACTAGATTGATGTAAGTATAATATTCACCTATTAAATAGTATCCGTACCAGAGGAAGACCTATATGATTACGCGTCGATACGCTATGCTTATATGCGAACAGTTTCAAAAATATTTATATTATACGACGCTGAAATAAGTAAAACACGCGATCAAGACTACGCTGAACTTAATTAATAACACGCCAAAACTATCCGAATTAGCTGGATAATCCAGTATACCTATGCTAACTATTGAGAATAATTCGTTAGGTAGCTATCTTTTAAATCAAGTCAAACCATTAATACTTTCATTAAGCAAACTCATACGAAACTTTAATTTAAGTAGCCCTAAATCCACAATCAAATAAAATACAATAATAAAATGAAATAAAATAAAGGTCCCAATATACACTAGATAATATCCTAAATTAAGACTTATCTGATACGTTATCAAGTTAACAGTGAGTTCATCCAGGATCTAGGTGTTCGTCGAATCACTGGAGCGTCAAGGTCGAGATGACACACTCCGTATGCGTTGAGGCTTGGATCAGACAGCGAGACACGCGGTCAACTTGATGGTTACTCCGAAACCACGTGTTGTCGGAGGAGTCTCAGTATGCAGTCTCGAAACCCAGGTAGGAAACCGGAACGTAAGAGGACAATGGAGGGCCCAAACCAATGATCCCAATATAAAAATTCAAAAATAGAACCCAAAAATAGAAATTCAAAAATCCAAAAATATAAACCCCTGAAACAAATAGGGCAAATTAGAACTGTGATCAAACCAAAATATGAAGGAAACAGATACGGAACCTCAACAAATAACAGATCAAAACAATATCTGTATCAAAATTACTCAAACAACATACCTTTAGATGTTAAACGGGGTTCATGTGTGTGGCAGCTCTCGAAAATCAAAGCACCAAACGTGGGTGCAGGTGGTCGAAACTACAAATCTTCCTTCATCTACAATCATCCATCAGACGAGAAACCATCGACGACCACAATCCTGCTCAAGGGCTTCGTTGAATAATCGCCTAACTAGGGCACTGTATATTTCACACTAAATATCAGTATCTCAACGAAAATTCCCAATTTCGAGAGCTCGGCACTGAAACCTACTGGTTCCTTCAAGATCACATAAAGACTAAATTGGCTTGCTCCGAAAATGACGAGGCTAGCAGAATTAACATCGCGCCAGCCCAACATACTATGTTGCCAGAAGCGTCCCTATTTGTGACAAAGTATTAGAAAGTTATGATGTCATACTACCGGATTCACCAAATCCAGCGCTAAAACGAGTTATTATCGAAATGATTTGAATCAGCTAGACGCCAAAACTACTTTTAAATGTTCGGTGGGAATATATAACCCACGCGTTATGCGGTAGTCAAAAATTCCAATGAACACGCGCCACTAATAGCATTATGCCAAATAAGGCATTTACTTGACAACCGTGTCGACCGTGAAGGCCACGCGCTTGTCCAGAAAGCTGTCACTTATACCGCCAAAATTATCCCCCACAGACTATGTGAAACATAGACCATTTTCCTTGCGTAGGTTAGAATCTACTCTGAGCTGAAATATTATCGAACTTTAATAATGAATACTGCGTCAATATGCAAGCCTAGGGGGATAAACATTGATACCATCCAATATAATCAACAAATTCAAGCGTATGATAGCGAAATCCTACAAAAAATGCAACACGAATTAGAGTGGTTCTCGAGTCGATATCGACGGACGGAACCGATGCGATTTCCACCGGTCGTGTAGTCTATGGTTTAAAACCGGAGTGACATGACATACTTCTAACAAACGTCAATGTTTCATTCCCAAAATGAAAATATTCCGTAATCATCTAAGCAAAACAATATATTATCAAGTATAAATCAACGAGAAAATTACCACAGAATGACCATCAAGTGTACAAAAAGTAAGTTATAATTACAGTGCTAGATATCCCTAAATAACCTTAAAATGTAACTCTACATGCATTATAGTCCAAACTCCAATTACTCGGCCAATCTGTAACCAATCTATCACTGTTGTTTTATTTTAGACACAACCCTCCAAGAAAGGCTGAAATGCATTCCAGATGCCCAAAATACCTCGAATCAGCAATTAAAACCATAAATAGCAAGGTCGAAAACAGTGGATGGCATCAAGGTGTATTATCGAACTGAAATAATGAAAGAATAGAAAGACAGCATAATAGGACAAAACCAAGGAGAAAATACCAATATACAATAAAGCTTTGTGGTTCCAGCTGCAACAATATATCGTGTGTGTAAAGTTAATTCGTTCAAAAGAAGGCATGTGCATTTGATATATAAAGACATAAATATGAAATATTTGCTTTAGAATACCTAGTTTAATGGATTGGGTTCCATGCTTTTCCAATACTAGTACGATTGTGGTGTTTATATAATTTTTGTAGCCTATTTTAATAAATAACATGATGTTTGATTATTTTCCCTCCAGAAATAGATCAATTTTTAGTGGACTTCCACGTAAATTTTTATTTTGATCCTTTGCCATTTCGTCCAGAAAAAAAATGCTTATAGGTAATCGTAGCCCGTTACAAATAAGAGTTAAAAAACGATCATCTCTGACATTTGTACTTCGTTTTCTGACAGATCCTATTCTGCTCGAAAAATTTTCGGTCTCATTAAAACGTTTCACGGCCCTCTGAACGCTGGATCTTGTACTTCCCAGTACTCTAGCAGCATAATACTGCGACCCTCCATCATTTACTAAAGCCACTGCTCTTGCTGCATCAGTAGGTGACAGAACCATAATTTTCAGCTGGCACTTTAAAATTTGAACACCACAGAATATTTATCATGACAACTGTCAGGATATGACTTAATTTACAAAGTCAGGGCACCCATAGTTTTAAGTTACAATTAAGATTAAAGACTTTTGATTAAATGTGTAGTGTTTTCTTTAAAATTCATATCTCTTGAACGGAGAAAGATATCAAGATGAATAAAAAAACACAATGTTGAGAAAAAATTAGACTCCGTAGAAACGCACAATCAATAGAGTTAGGATTGCAAAATTGCTCTACAGGGTGTTACAAACTTACGGAAAAAACACACATTTTTATTTTCCTGTATACTTTTTTAGGAAACTGAAAGGAATTAAGTAAAATCGATAGATTTATCTTCACAGCCCTCTGAACGCTGGATCTTGTACTTCCCAGTACTCTAGCAGCATAATACTGCGACTCTCCATCATTTACTAAAGCCACTGCTCTTGCTGCATCAGCAGGTGACAGAACCATAATTTTCAGCTGGCACTTTAAAATTTGAACACCACAGAATATTTATCACTAACCCATAGTTTTAAGTTACAATTAAGATTAAAGACTTTTGATTAAATGTGTAGTGTTATCTTTAAAATTCATATCTCTTGAACGGAGAAAGATATCAAGATGAATAAAAAAACACAATGTTGAGAAAAAATTAGACTCCGTAGAAACGCAGAATCAATAGAGTTAGGTTTGCAAAATTGCTCTACAGGGTGTTACAAACTTACGGAAAAAACACACATTTTTATTTTCCTGTATACTTTTTTAGGAAACTGAAAGAAATTAGGTAAAATCGATAGATTCATCTACAATTTAAAAAAAAAATTAAATCGGACTACGGAAAAAAGTTATCATACATTAAATTTGATTGAAATTTTTAATGGATCGAGTTTTAGGTCGGTGAGTGTAGTTTGGTCTATTGTACCCTCTTCTATATCCTTCCTATATTCTGTTCTAGCCAAATTATCTTTCTTAATATAATTGTCCCAATTTTGACGAAGGTTACAATCCATTTGCAGATTATCTTCTTGTAAATTAAAGTGCCTTAGATTGTTCGCATTCCTCAATACCTAATTTTACAAACGATGAATATTTATAGCTAGGATACGTTTTTGTAAAGTTATCATGCATGTGTTTTCATGAAATATGACTAGGCAAATAGCGTCTATCAGGAGCGTGCTCTCTTCTGTACTCAGCAATTTCAAGTTCAAACGATTCAATGTACTCAATAAGTATTTTATGATTGAGCTTATTTTTTGGAATCCTTCCTTTTCTCCTGTCAGGTTTAGGGAATATTTTGCCTTTGAGGCCAGAAATGTTTTGCAATATTTTATCATTATGCTTTTCATACCCTAGACTTTGCACACCCTTACCGAGGTTCCATTATTAGTTTTAAAATAGAACTCATTTGTATTAGAAGGACTAGAGTCAGGTCCGGAAGTTTTACGTTTAACAGACATTTGATTTATCATACTAAGGACAAAATTCTTTCTCTCCTGTGCAGAGCCAAGGGCCCAAAATTGCTCATTTATATCTGCCTGTCTATGATATTTTTGATCTACATTTAAGTCTGAAAGTCTCTGCACATAAGTCTTTACAGGGAGATTCCATAACTCTCTTTCCCTTTAACTCGTTTCTTTTCTGAATTGTGAAATCATACTTTTTTCTTTTTCTAGGATTTCCTCCTTTTGTGAACGAGCTTGAACATTGATTTGAATCGTCAGGGATTATCAATGGTTGATCACACATGCTAGGTGAGGAGACTGTTAAGTCATCATTGACTTCATCAGTATCGTCTTTAGAGCCTGCATTTAATGGAGCAATAATAGGCTGTTCACCAGATAAAATTGCCACCGGTCCTTTAGTGCTCAATTTCAAATCATCTATACTAGAATCGTAATCTGCATGAAAAGAGCAGATACTAACGTAGATGTATTAAATTCCGACAGTTTCCCAAAATTCGCCATGTTTTCAGTTTTTTAATAAAAATAAGATTTTTTTACAATAAGAGCCTATACCGACGTCTATAAATAACTTTGAATACGATATTTGGTTTATAAAAAGATAACTACTTTATCGACCATCAGAAAGTATGACATTTTAACCTCAAAGTTCACATATAACCACTGTTTTTGTGTACAGGCCACATCCTGCTGATTTCTTATAAGGTAAGTGAGAAACATACATTTTTAAAACTCTTATAAAATATTTACTTTTAACAAAACGGTTATTATTTTCATGTGGAATTGATTTAGAGACTATAATTGAACTTAAAATTTGTTTTTAATGTTGAAAATTATTCGTGTTTTTAAGAATATAAGAGTGTCGGTTTTATGTACTGGCAATATAGGCTTACCCTAAATCAGACAATGTAGTGTCGAATTTAGGATCACTACATTTTATTAAAAGTTTGGTGTTTTCTCTTTTTTTTATAATAAAAATGTGTTATGTGTATTTTTCTTCAAATTTAAAAATATTCTATAGCCTCGGTCACAAATCCGACACGAGTGTCGAATTTAAGTACAATATGTGTCGAAATTTTGTTCTTGCTAAGCTTTATGATAATTTTACTTAACTTACTAAATGTGCTAGTAGTATCCTAGTTGCATATTATAACTAGG
>MU183994.1:103636-127462 GCA_016904865.1 Pissodes strobi
AAAATGCCTCTGTGGTAATCGAAATAGAAGACGGGCTTATCCTAGAAGAGGGTTGGGAAAATTTAGTTACTACTGAGGACTTCGTAAATGAAGATAACGGTATTATGAATGAAACCAACAAAACGTTAGCAAATGAATTTGGAGGCAAAGAAATTGCACTTGATGAAAATATGCTCGAATGAGTTAAAGAAGGAACAGAGGAATGTAGATTAAGAAGTTCCGATGTATCTATCGATAATTCTGATATTATTAAAAGTGTTGAGGAACATGAACTAGCCAGCTTAGCAAACGATGAAGAACGTGAAAAAGACGACGATAATAAAAGTATTGATAAGAAAAAGGAATCGCCCAGGGTTGTAGCTTGTGTCTACAACCCTGGGCGCTTCCTTTTTCTTATCAATACATACAGAAAACTGTTGTACTAAGTAAAAGCACCGACATTTTAAAAGAAATAAGTGAAAATGACACAGATTCCAAAGAAAGATACAATTCTATTCGACAGTGGCGGATTTGCAGTCTCGGCCGCCCTAGGCCCCAAGCTATCAGCCGCCCCTTTCTGAGCATCCACCATATAGACTTTTTTTTTGTTTTTTTTATGGCAATGGCACACACACTAAAGGGAGATCCTATGGCGCTCGACGAGAGGTGTGTGTGCGAAGATGTTGATTGACACGGTTCTTGAATAGTTGTAGGTTGTAATTAGTGAGAAACAGATGTCCTGGGAGTGAGTTACACAGTGATGCAGTGCGCCAGACAAAGGAGTTCTTGTAAAGCGATGGTCTAGGTGTTTCCAGTTGTACGACGAACCGGTGCGCTCTTGCCGTCTGTCGTGACCGTCTGACAGGAGTTGCCAGGGGCGGGATGAGGCGGGCCAAATCCTGGGAACATCTGCCGTGAAAATATCTGTAAAACAGAGACATTTCAGCCACATGTCTGCGGTGTTCCAGACTATCCAGATTTCGGGTCAACTCTGGGTCGCCAACGAGACGCACAGTTCTCTTCTGAATGGAATCCAGCAGCTTTAGGGTATGCTTTGGTGCGGCACCCCAGATATGTGAGCAATATTCTAAGCACGGTCTTATTTGCGCTTTGTACAACAAAAGCAACTGCTGCGGTGTATAGAGTTTTTTGTTGCGAAATAGCGCATTAAGCTTCTGGGAGGCTGATTTTGCGATGTTAGCAACGTGGTCATGCCAGGACATATTGCTGTTGACCGAGACACCCAGCAGTCCGATTGACGAGGATGGAGCAATGGTCGATCCCGCCATAACAATGTCAGGGCCCGCTGTATTGGCCCTCTTGGTAGACGTTGCTGCTTGGGTCTTTGCTGCATTGAACTGGACCAAATTTCGGTCGCCCCAAGTTTGAACTTTATCCAGGTCTTGATTTATTGCCGTAATCTGCTCCTGTCTGCGGTGATGAATCTCAGTCGCTGGTAAGGGTTTTTATCTAAATTGGGAGACAAGGGTAGTGTCATCTGCAAAACTGTATACAGGACTATTCGTTTAGATCAGCAGGTCATTAAACTCTGTCGAATGCCTTTGAAATGTCAACCGCAATCGCTCCAGACTCTCCATGGTTCTCAATTGCCCTTCTCCATATATGAGTGACATATGCCAATATATCTCCTGTCGATCTCTCTTTGCGAAAGCCGTATTGATTATCGCTGATTATTCTGTTGTTCTCGAGGTACTTGAGTGGTTGCTGATTGACTACACGTTCCATGACTTTGGATATTATTGGAAGCAAAGCAGTTGGGGATAGTTTGAGGGCGTGGCTTTCTTGCCTTTTTTTGGAACAGGTTGCACTCGAGTCACTTTCCAAGAGGATGGGTAACTCCCTTTTCGGTAAGACAGAGAAAAAGGCCTGGAAAAACGGGTGTTAGTTCGTTGGCGCAGTTCTTTAGCACGATGGCAGGTATTCCGTCCGGTCCTGATGCCTTTTGCGTATCTAGTTCTTTAAGGATTTAGCGAATATCACGGTGATGAAACTTGACTTCTGCCATGGTAGTGTTGATGTTCGATATGGTGGGGAGAGTCTTGCCTTGGGGGACGTCTAAGGTAGAGTGCGATGAAAACATTTTGGCGAGCATGTTTGCTTTTTCTTTGGCTGTAGTCGCCGTGATGCCACGTTCTTCTGTCAAAGGTGGAAGAGACGTTTTTGTAAAGTTGTTACTTACTGCCTTTGCTACCGACCAGAAATTCCTGGAGCCACTGGTGCATTGCAAAAGTTTATTCCTGATCCGTTGATTGTGCTTGTCCTTAGTTTCGTCGATCACACTTTTGCATTCGTATCTGGCTTCGACAAAATAATTGCGATTACATAATGAAATTACTTTATTGCCAACTTTTATATAGTATACACACCTTGGCCAGTAAATAAGAAAGCCTCAGATCACATGTTTGTTGGCCTCAGCTTTGCTTCGGCCAAAGAGAATTTTCTTTGCTTCGGCCGACAATTACATGTGATCTGAGACATTTTTTACTTTACTGGCCTAGGTACGTAATATACTATTTTTGACACGATTCGGGCCGCCCCTAAATCTGGCCGCCCTAGGCCCGGGCCTACCGGGCCTTAGGGTAAATCCGCCACTGCTATTCGATATGTTAAACCTTATTTGACTCCAGAAAAGGTTGCTATACAGTTACCAGAAAATAAGACGACTCCTGAAAACAGACCCAAAGATATTACTGTACCGGAATCTACCGAATATGTGAAACACGAAGAAAGATACACAGAACAGATTACATATACCAAAGAATTTCCCAAAAGTTACTCCACACCAGAAAAAAATACTAGTCATTTACCAAGAATTAAGACACCTAATAAGAATACTAAAGGAAACAGTATTGCCGACAGTTGTAACAAAATTTTACCAGATACAACCGAAAATAAAAAATGGAAGATACTACAAATAATAATACCAAAGAACATTTTACAAATTATTCGACACCGAAAAAAGACGTTATGGAATCAACCAAAAATAAATCACCTGAAAGGACAATACATGAAAATACTGAGCACAATAATAATTACAAGAACGTTTTACCCGATGTTACAGTTCCATCATCATTTAAGACCTCACTATTTTGGCCTGTACCGTCAAGCATAAAGAAAACCAAAAGGCAAGTTTCAGTTAAAATTCCTACTGTCGGGACATCAGATGATTGGAGGCAGTACTATTTGAAAAAAGAAAATGAAAAAAAGAAGATTGAAGAAGCCAAAGAAGGAAGAAAACGAAAAAGAGCGGAAAAGGTAAAACAGGTACAAAGGCCGAATAAAAGAACCAAAATAGAAAATAAAGACAATATACCTGTAAACAAAGAAAATTTACCAAAAAAAAACTAACAAAGACTAATATTAATATAAATGATTACGTTATAGTAAACTATCTCAACGAGTATTATCCAGGAAAAATTGTTCAAATTAACAACGGTAAATATTTGATCAGCACCATGACAAAAAGCGGCTTACCGTAAAGGACGAAATATTTTACGAATTGGAAGAGGTCCTGCACAAAATAGAACCTCCATTAGAAATTAATAAAAGACGGTCTTTTGAAATTAAAGACTCTGACCATTACCAAAGTTTTTAAAACTTAAAAAAAGTTATTCATTTTTATATTATATTATATGTAAGGTAACTTTTACTTAATTTTTTTTTATATTGTAAGTTAACTAGGCTAAAACTACGTAAAATTAAAGTTTTGTAATTCAGACGAATTTGTGTTCAATATTCTGTCAGATTTCCAGACGCCTGTCGAATTTAAGTTCACCACACTGTCGAATTAATGCACAACTTACAAAATTATGTGTCGAATATACCTACAATGTTAATATTGATAAAAGCATCACTTTCTACGCGATTTTCCATAAATATGCATATAAATAATTAAAAATAAATTATTTAACACCCTATCTAAACCATTAAAACATTGACTTTACAACTTTTATCACAAGTGTCTGATTTTGGGACAGTTACGTTACATCATTTAAACTGCTTTTTTATAGTATTTCCCGTTTATATACGACTATTAAACCTTAATAGTAGATAGACGATTATTCAGAGAACCACCTGGTGACAATAACTCAATTTGGCCAAAAAATTTAGATACGTCCTTGGTGCTTAGCATGACAGAATGGATTTCTTAAGATTACAAAGATCTGATACGATTCGCTTTTATCTGATATGACGTTTTGCCTGATTACCTTTGTAAGCTTTTAGAAAATATCTTCCTCCTCTCATTTCTCGATTATAATTTTTCTTTCTCCAAGTGGAGAGTTTTTATTATTATTAATTACATTTTTTGAGATCTGATTTCTGCTTGTTTATCTAACAAATCCATTAGTAGAGTCCGGAAGATGATGAATAGAGCTTTCTATATTACCTATAATATCAAGTAATCTATCATTTGGAATATGAAGCGAAAAATGCAGACCTTTTTTAGAAAGATCCACGTCAGCTCTATTAAAAGCTCGATGAAATTGGTTTTCCACAACGTTTACGACTACCTGACAAATTTTGGAATTAGGTTTGATTTTCCTAAGTTTTTAAGTTTCTTATTGATTTTGTTGGTATATTTTGTAAGGATAGTATTTCACTTTTCTCTAGAACTCGCACCATTCATTCTCATGTTCAATATTTGCTAATCTAAATGTTAGATTTTTAGTCTGTACGGCAAACGAATGTACTTTTTCTGCAACTTGAGAAGTTATTGCTAAAACAATTCTAATAAAATTTAGAAAAACATAAAAATTTTCCAAGAATTGAATAGCCAAACATCTGCACTCACTGGCCTAATCTTATTCTTCCTTCCATTTATTTGGACTCAGACGGCTATCCCAACTATCTAGCCAGTTTCAAGTAAATTTGTTAAAAAATAAGGAAAAAGTGTTGTACATAATAAGTCTCCATCTCCATCGCCCTCTCCCTGTTCCTATCAATAAATAAGAGCATAACAACTAGCACTAAAGCAAATCAAAGTCGATTCGCAAGTGAAGTTTCAAATCACATGCACTAAGAAATTGCATTATCATCTTAACATTATATCGATTTGGATTGAGGCCTCCAAGCTTAAGAGTATCCTGACTAGGATATTTACGTGTTTCACATTGAAAGTATAATGTTATTTAGGATTTACTTTTTAAAAGGCTGTCCATTAGGATATGTGAAAAACGTTACCACTTCTACACATGAACAAGTAGCCTGAAAATTTCCTTTTGCCGAACAAATGCACGAAATATTTGATAAGAAAAATAACAAAAAACCTGAAATATTATTATCGGCATCAACCATCCATGAAATAGCCACTCCAAATATATGGTCAAATAAAACACCGAGAGGTAAAAAACGGAACATTAGTTCTTCTAACATGGTAAGTCAAATTGAGGTATAAAGCATTAGATAATTCAAACTTTATATTAGAAGCAATAAGAAAGATCAGAAAGAATATCGAAAAAGAAAGGCTGCAAATTGATGCTGAAAAAGTAGAAGTTTACAAGAAATAAGTACGCGAGAGATGAAGAGAAAGAACGATCTTTTAGCAGAAATAAATGAGGTATTCAAGTATTTGAAGGAAAAAGAAAATTCGGTAATGAATATTAAGAACCTGTAACATGTGTTGTGTGTTATGTTTCATATCTCCTTTGTGTTTACAAAGCTTGTGTTTTAAAATTGAAATAATGTTTGTGATTTTTCTGTATAGTTTCATTCTGAAATAAATAAAATAGGTATATTATTTCTTTTAAAAGTACTTGTGTATACGTATATGACCGAGTACATAGCCAAAACTAATATACTGAATATCTGCGTCATTTCTGTATAAAATAGGAACTTACTTTGTATTTGTTCTTCGCAAATTCCACCTGGGATCATATTGTAAATAGAAGTATGCGAGCTATTTCAATAGCTGTCGAATAAATAAATCTTATTTTCAGAAATATCTAAATTATAATGTATTTATGTTAAAAATAAATAATTTCTAATTTATATGTAAAATATCAATTATTAGTTTATTTAATGTTGAAAATATATATTATTATATCAACATTTAATAACTTCCAGGCAATTTTAATTTCTAGATAAATGCTGGAAGTAGCCAGAGGGGTATACACTCGTTATTATTTTAAAATATCGACTAAAATATATTAAAATCATATCTGTACTATTTTATCAAAAGCTCAATATTTTGTTTTATTTCTGTTGATCTTAATCGTCTTAGATATTGGGTAGTTAGGATTTAGTAATTTAGCCTAATTAAATAATCGTTGTTTCGTTTTTTTTTGTATAGTAATTTGTAACTTACTGGTAAATACTCTCACTAGAGTGACTGTAGAAGGGTAATTAAGTAAATGAAAATAAATTTCAAGCACTAACTAATCGTAGTTCATTACAAAGTAATCTTAAGAAATTACAATAATATAACTTTTTCCACATTAGGTGGAATCAGATCTTACACACATTATTATAAATTATGGAAAATAGCTTATACAAAAAACACGGTTGAGCACTTCTATTCGATTTCTATCATCTTCAGTGCGTTCACCTACTTCGTTTACAAGTTTTGCTTCTGAACCGGATAAACTAACATTTCGTTAAGATTATTGTCACCCGAGGCAATATTATGGAGGAAAAACGACTTAATTAAGCAACCTAACTTTCTTATGTTTTTCCTTCCGTTTTAAGTGATACTGCCAGAACTTTCTTTCATAGGTTACTGTTATAATTGACTATTTTTATATTTTTCTCGCAATACATTGTACCTAATGGTGACTTCCTGAACATCCGACCATCGACCATCATGTACAAATCCAGGAAAACTAAAAAATACATCTCGTATTCTCATAATATATTCGCATAATAAACCTGTTACAAAAATATAGGTTTGACCTCGGGTTTGACTTAATCAAGATAATTTGTTGCTTTCATGCATCTATATTATTACCTCACGCAGGTACCTAATTACTGTAATAATATTACTAGAAGTTCTTTTTCTAATTACATAAATTAATAATGAAATGGCCAGTTTCTTCTCACATATAGTGAAAAGTTGTAACGTTGTAAATCTTACAAAATACAGTAGTGTGATTTTCCCCTTTTACTGGTCGATTTGTGTTGTCCGTACTTTCGCTACCTTACTTCTCACATTTGCTTCTAGGGAGACAGTTCAACTATCCATAATTTGATCATGCCAAGCCTCCAACCCGGTATTGTTTGGGTTAGGTTACTGCTGCTTCCCGATTGGATTTTAATACAAATACTACCTGTAAATAACTGTTTGTTTGATTTGCTGTTGGAAAAGATGTAAGATTGGATTGTCGTGCTGCATTTTTTTATTTTTTTTTATCTGATTTTGGGTATGCCTTGGATTAGTTTTGGTTAGTTTCTGTCGGTTGAGCCCCCGTAGCTATCGAAGCGAGCGGATGGTTATGCGTGAAGTGAAATATTAGTTTAATGATAAATAATTTGGGTTAAGAGCCGTATTATAGTGGGTATACAGCAGCTTGCATGTGTTTCCGCGAATATATTTCATATCTAACCTCAAAATATGCGGTAAACGCATGTACAACAGCGGGTTGGAATGGTTGAATGATGGAATGTTGAATGGTCCCCCTAAACGCAAGTACTTCTCACCGCCTTAGTTCCGGTGTTCGTAGTCGCTCGAAATATGAATCTGCTTGGAGCGCCCTCTTGACAGTTGTGGTTTATATGCTTTTTGGGGGAATTGATGGGGCTATGCGCTCACGCGGGTAGGAGGTAAGAAATTGACCGGTTTACGATATCTGAAATCTTCATTGTTAATTTTTACCATCAGCTCTAATTACCGGCTGCTTTTGTAATGGAATTAATCGGCAAACATATTACCGGGTGTAGTTTCTGAAATTATCGGTCATATCGTCTGATGCCGATAAAGATGTTTAACGTCTAGTGTAGTTAGTGTCTATATTGACAAGAGAAATTTATAGTTTAATTAGTAACTTTCCGTGAGACCTTCCGCGAGAGGAACTGCTTTCTGTGGCCTGCCGTACAACAGAGTGCCGTCCTTTGGGGCTGACGTCCGTCAGCGGCCTTTCCATGCCGACATAGCCCGTTCCCGGTGTCATTTAGCCGTACCGAGGCCTTTTGTCAAGGTTATACGACCACATGGTCGAGACGAATCTTCGCAGGAAACGCTAGTGTCTGCAAATCTACTAGATACAAGTAAAATTCGCTTTGTTTCTTATTACCGACCTCCTATTATCGATATTATCGATAAACAGCGTCTGCCCAGATTTGGTTACCAAATGGGAAACTTTTTTTATTTATGATTTTATGAGGAAAATTTATTCTTGATAAAAGTTGGTGTTTGAAAAAAAATCTAATTATGACAATGCTCAATTAGTTATACAGGGTACTTAAAAAACACAAAAAATTAACGTAAAAAAACAATTTTAAATTCGGAAAACCTTCTACAGAAAAATAAAGTTTCTATTAAGCGCATTGTTGCGGAGAATATTCTTGACAATTATTGAAAAAATGTGCAAAAGATCCTCATTTCTTAAATTTGTCCTTAACTTTTTCAGCAACGATGCACTTTTGTAAAAAAAATGGTATAATTAATAGCAGCTTTATTTTTTCTGCAGGTTTTTCGATATTCTAAAATTTTTGTTTTTTAACCTTAAATTTTGTATTTTTTAAGTACCCTGAACATCTTATTCTTAACTTAGCATTGTCAAAATTAGTTTTTTTCCAGGCACCAACTTTTATCAAGAATAAACTTTTTCTCATAAAATCAAAGATAGAAAAGGTTCTCATTTGGTAACCAAATCTGGGCAGACACTGTATGTCATTTTGATTAATGAATTACCGTTAAACGCCTGTAGGTCGTTTGCATTCCTTATCGTTTATATTATCATTGTATACCATTAAAGAATTACCTTTAAACGACTGTAGTTCATTTGATGTCTATATCGTTTATATTATCGTTATTTTTTCGTTTTTGTTTACTGATCTTGCCATTTTGGTTATCCAACTTACCTTTAAATACCTTAGGCTGCTTAGGTTATCTATTATCGTACCTATTTCCGTGGCTGTCAGCTTTTGTCTACAGTATTTACTGTCAATTTTCTTTTATATACCTATTTTCAATACTTCTCGTTTTTGTTTAATGAGCTTCCCGTTCTTGCTTATCGAGCTTACCGATAAATAGCTTTAGAATAGATTTTATCAGTATCTATGCCTGTCTCCTACCATGGTTTCTATGGAGATATTTATTTTTACTGTAATTTTCATACCATTATCTCGAGTAGGGAATTTATTTTGCTAATGATTTGTTTTTAACTCATCATTCCTTGGAGCAAAGGAGAGCTGGCTAGAAGCTTAAAAAGGGTTGATGATGGCGACAAGGAAGGTATTCATTGAGTGTTATGTCAATTTTGCAAGGAAGATACTGTCCCGACATTAGCAATGATAAAGGGTGAGTTACGGGATTATCCCCCTCAGTTTGTTATTGTCTGCAGGCCAAATCATCTCGATCGGATGAAATACGCAGGGGAAGGGATGTCATAAAATGGTAGTATGACCATGTAATTCGCATATTTTGTCAATTTCATACATTGCACGAGTTGCCATGGGATGTGGCCCATCAAATCCCATCGTCCTCCCCCAGCCTGGAAAACACCGAAGTCAAAGTCTGGAGCTTATCAATGACAGTTTGTGACAAGAGGAGTTGCATTGTATTAGCAGGCAGGCACGTCAAACTGCTGAGAGCAGTTTGATTACGGGGAGTGACGCTCTCGCCATTCCGAGTTTGCCACGGGATGTGACCCATCAAACTCCATCGTCCTCCGCTAGGCTGGAGAACACCAAAGTACAAAGTCTGGAGCTGATCACTGGGGAGTGACACAACAAACCCCATTCTTACCGCTGTCACACTAGGGACCACCAAAGGAATAAGTCCAGTGGCGGCTCGCGCCTTTGAAAAGTGGGGAAGAGCTTCCGACATCGTTAGAGGGAACAGCGCCGCAGGCGAAACATTTTTGGGGTCCACGTCCAAACTGCCAAAATTTGTTAATAATTATTACCCGTATTTTTTTAGGTAAATCATCAAAAAATAAAATATATTCATATTGTATTAGCAACTAATCATTTTATTGCTAATACAAATGTCTAGGAATAACACACTAAAACTATAATATATAGAAAATATCTCTTGTATGATACTATAATTTATCAACCGTTGAATGTAAATAAAAAATAATTCCAAGAATTCACTGCGAAATGTCCCCTAATAAACTCGCAATAAACGACACAACGTGCTTTCGCGTTGATCTGAGAATGGAAGTGCTACACGCCAGCTCTTCCAATCATTGCAAACCAAACAAATGTACGACCATTACGACGTCATCGTTGTCATGGCAACCAACTAGTTGCGCTTATACTTTTGATGACTAGACGGCTCTCGAGCGCTGCCTCTTCCTTAAAGGTCTACACAAATGATAATGAGTCACTGCTATCAGCGCGTATGCGAAAAGAAATAGATATTTTCATGTGGGTTCACCTCTATTTTATTCGATAGTGCTATAGTGCAGTTAACGGGCAATGTGCAGGTGGCGAGATTCTTGTTTTTGTTTTATGAAGCTTTGATTTTAATATTTGAAAATAATTGAATTATTAGTTATTAGAGGGGTAACGGGAAATAGATTATTCCTAAACTAAGAACATTTTATGATTGAATCTTAAAATATATTATTTTACTAATGAATGAATTAATTCTTGAGGAAGTGGCACTTCCCTTACTTCCGCTGAATAGCCACCACTGAATAAGTCTGAGGCCGATGCGTCCAGTGGAAGCGACCCTAGGTGGTAGATGCATAGGCCTACTCGCATCGTCCTGTGAAAAACCACCCCACCAGAACTGGGAAGTGCTAAGGGCTTTCTCTGAATCACGCTCGGCTTCCGCACTGGTGGTTCCAGGTTCCACAGTAGAAATATATGGACATGATCAAAATATTCCGGAGGCAAACTTCCCAGCCAATCGGATGTCCGGGTGCCGGGTGGCCCTGGGAGCCTTTCATCGAACTAATTTAGAATAGATTTCTGCACCATGAGAGGCCTAAATACAAACATAAATTCGGTACATCAACATCTGCAAGCAAATAGACCACACATACTAGCCCCTACAAGTATGTTCTACAACAACACACCCTATTTAGACATAAGTTCAGAATATGACTTTTTGTCCCAAGTGACCTTTCATGTCGTCGCGAACTCGAGCCGAAAAAGCTGGCTCAAGTTCACCGCCAAGGGATTAGCCAAGTTTGTATGCTGTCTCTATCGCCCTCCGAGCGATAGATCTTACCGAAGCTTTTTTACAGCACTAACTACCACTTTTGACTCAATACAGGTCGATCACCAATTCAGAATTAATCGTTCTGGGAGAGTTCAGTTCCTTCAACACCAACTAACTGAAACATCACAGGACCGACAACGAAGGTAGAGAAGCTGAAGCATTTGCTATCAGCTGCGAGCTCACTCAACTTGTAGACGAATCAACTGACGGATGTTTATGTTCTCTTTTGGCAATTGACGTGGTCTTCCCTTCCCGAGCGATAAACGTGTAATTAGCAAAAAGACAAGTTTTCGAAATCCAGATATTTTCGTTGTAATTTTAACCATCAGTTCTACTATTCTGATTAGTTTATCATGAGATAAATTTACAAGAACTCTGCCATTAATATGTTCTCATATTATCGGCAATATCGTCTCGTTAATATATTTTTTATAAAGTAAAGTTATCCTTCTGAAAGATATGTTATATATTTGGGTTTCTATATTAGATAGTTAAAATTATTAATAATTTAACTAGGGTCCATCCTCCACCCGGTCTTTCGCTAGCCTAGATACTTTTTCCAAGTTCATTCCTGCTAGTTTGAGGCGCTTTTGTAGAAGTGATGCTGACCCACAAGGTGTGACGTGCAGCTTCACAGGAAGCATTAATGCTCTAATTGGGGCTAGCCAAGTAGCCGTGTGTTAGGGAATATCCACCAACCACTGCGAATGAATTTCACCTCCGTATGACAATATGAAAATAGCATAGAAGTAGACCCTATGATTGCTTATTTTACTTATCATGCCTTGCCTTGTTTTTTTTCAAATGTACCGTCGAATGATTTTTAATCGTTTGCGATCTTCTATCGTATTTATTACCGCTTTTAACGTTTTTTGATTCACTAATACCCATTTTTTCACTACCATATACCATATTATCTTCGATGGCAACTATCTTGCTAATATCAATGTAATTATCTATTTTTTTTTTATTACGTCCATAAACATAACTGCTACGCCCTTACTGTAATTACTAACCTTACTTTTATCGCACTTACCGTTAAATGATTTTTAATCAGTTATTATCTTTTATCGTATCTATTATCGTTTCTTATCGTTATTTGATTAATTAATACCGACTTTCTTCACTACTGTATAGGATATTATCTTGGCTAGCAAATGTCTTGCTAACACTAGTAGCATCTGATTTATTTTTTCGTATTACGTATACTTACTTAAATGCTAATTTGCTGTAAGCCTTATGGCAGTAAACTGTCTTACATAATTACCAGTTTAGGTTCTTGTCCATAAGCAGGTTACCGAATTGAGTTCACTTTAATTTCCTCTGTAGAACTTCATAACTATATATTTTCTTCCCATGTCAGTTTATTTGATATAATATTTCTTTTTTAACTGTTTATTTGCCTACTGATATTATCGCTGCCATGGGATTAATATATAATTAATAACACTGAATTAGCCAGTTACTTGATGGAAATTCATTATAATTAATAGTGTAATGAAACAAATTGTTTTAATTTCCACTTATATTAACTTAAACTTGACATATGTTTTGACATACTGTGTCTTCTTCAAAAGTTTGCTTTAAAGTGTACTAACTAATAACAGCACTATACCTATTACATTGGGATACACGTCTCACAAAAAAGGTTATGGTCTTCAGGTGAGCCTAAGAGGGTATAAATTTAATAGTGCGGAAAATCCAACATCCAATTGTTCGTTAAGTAATATGTTTGAGTTTATTAATTTCCATGATTTCTAATAAGTTGAATGTTTTGTTTTATGTTTTCCAAATGTAAGATTTTGAAATCTTGATTGAAATTATGATTTTCATTAAGTAAATGTTTGGCATAATGAGAATTATCCTTTTTTTAGCTATAACTAGATTTATGTTCTTTGATTCTCGTTTTTAAATGTTCTCCCTGTTAGGCCTATGTACTTTTTTTGTACAAGAACCACATTGTAACTGATAAACCCCTGATTGATTATGTTTATTGGTTTTAGATTTATTATTTTTAATGAATTTGCCAAGAGAATTATTAGTATGGAAAGCTATTTTTATATCTCTTTTCACAAGTGTTTTGGATATTCTGGTAGTTATCTCTCCTGTATAAGTGAATGTTTTGTATATATGTTTATCATTGGATTTAATGTGGGGAATAAAAGATTTAATACACTTTTCTTTTGTTTTTTTTTCTGTAATATTTTATCTATTAATTCTGTTTTATACCCATTGTTAATTGCTACCTCTGTTATTAAATTAAGTTATTTCTTGAAATGTTGTTCATATGAAGGTACATTAACTAATCTGTGTATAAATCTATTGTATGCTGAGAGTTTGTGTGCATATGGGTGATTAGAATTATGTGGAATAGTTGTGTCAGTTTGAGAAGGCTTATGAATTATTTCAAATTAATGTTTATTATTGTTGTTGGTTATTTTTTAATTTAAATAGTTATTAGAATGAGCTTGTTCAATTTATATTGTAAATTTTATAAGTTGAAATGTCACCAACATATCCGTACCAATATACAAAACACTTACTCAAGCCATGATTATGGATTTTATCTTCCATATTATTCATAAATATTTCTACTAAAATTGGACTTAACTCACTTACATAAAACTTATCATTAAATTCAAAATAATGTTGATCCAAACAAACTGTTAAAGACTCTAAAATATATTTTTTAACCATAATGTTAATTTTGTTTTTTGTTCATAATTCTTCTACTAAATCTATGACATCTACTGGAGGAATGCTTAAGAACAAGTTTTGTACATCGAAAGAGATCAATTTAGCGTTAGTTAGAATTGTTAAATCTTTGATAGTGTCTATACGTTCGTAACTGTTTTTAATGCTATATTTAGGTATGAATTTGCAATGATTTTTAATTATGTTAATTAATTTATTGGAGAGTTTAACAGCCGGGGCTGAGAAATCAGATACCACTGGTCTAATTGGCATATCTGTTTTATGTAACATAATCAAAGAATATAATTTTATGGGCCTGAGGGTTCATCAAAGTTAATCGAAATTTTTCGGACTCAGTGAAAATATTTGATTCTTTGATAGTGTTTTTAATTAAATTCTGAAAGAAGTTAGTAGGGTCTGTTTTGATTTCTCGGAACTTATCAGGGTTTAAGAAATTAATAGTTTTTGTGATATAATCTTGTTTTTTGATCCCTATGATAGTTTTTCCTTTGTCTGCTGTCGTAAACACAATTTCGTTTTCTATACTTTTATTTGTGATAGAGTTAGTGGTGTGATATTCAGTCTTAAATTGGTTTTTCTGTATTTCCTTTTTGTCTGTCTTAATTATATTAGCTATTTCAGGCTTAATCAAATTACTCTCTGTTATATTACTAGCTGCTAATTCGCATTCAATTCCCAATACTTGGAATCATTCTAATCACCTATATGCACACAAACTCTCAGCATACAACAGTTTTATACACAGATTAGTTAACGTACCTTTATCTGAAAAAAAATTCAACAAAGAACCTAATTTAATAAAACAGGTAGCAATTAACAATTGGTATAAAACAGAATTAATAGATAACATATTACAGAGAAAACAAAAGAAAAAGCTCTAAGTCTTGTATATATACAAAACATTAACTTATACAGGAAAGATAACTACCAGAATAGCCAAAACACTTATGAAAAGAGATGTCAAAACAGGTTTCCGTACTAATAATTCTCTTGGAAAACTCATTAAAAATAATAAATCTAAAACCAGTAAACATAATCAATCAGGGGTTTATCAGTTACAATGTGGTTCTTGTACAAAAAGTACATAGGCCAAACAAGGAGAACATTTAAAACGTGAATCAAAGAAGATAAATCTAGTTATAGTTTAAAAAAGGATAATTCTCATTATGCCAAACATTTACTTGATGAAAATCATAATTTCAATCAAGATCTTCAATCAAAATCTCACATTTGGAAAACATAAAATAAAAAATTAAACCTATTAGAAATCATGGAAATTAATAAACTCAAACATATCGGAATATTACTGAACGAACAATTGGATTTTGGGTTTTCCTCACTATTAAATTTATACCCTCTTTGGCCCACCTGAAGACCATAAACTTTTTTGTGAGACTTGTATCCCAATGTAAGGTGCTGTTATTATTATAAACACTTTAAAGCAAACTTTTGAAGAAGACACAATGTGTAGAAACATATGTCAAGTTTAAGTTAATATAAGTGGAAATTAAAACAATCTGTTTCATTATACTATTAATTGTAATGTATAATTGTTTTCATTTAAGGATTAATCTTTATTTAAGGTGTTTTATTTAAGGCCTTCTGTGATAAGTTGTCCCTTAGTCAAAATTATAAAAATTTAGATTTTATTTAGGAGTATTTAAAAAAAGGAACCAGGCATATGGACCGGTTGTTAAGTTATTAACTAATCGCGTTACAAGATTTCAATACGTATGGTGAACAAAATAGTATATTATTTTATATGGAGGAAAAGTGATACTTTTCCTCCACATAAAATATGCTGTTTTTTTCTTCAAATGTCGACAAATTAATGCAAAAATATCTCGTTTTAATAGTAATAATAATAATTATTATCAAAGATAAGTTGGTTTGCAAGGCGGCTTAGACCTGACCAGTGTCGGTGAATAGGCACAGGTCGTTGCTATAGTAATGATTATTTTTTTTAAAATTGCGTCCCCGATTGCGTTTTAATTCCGTATTGATAAGCAGTTATTGGGTAAGTTCGATTAAATAATAACCAATTTGTTCCTAAATTAGTGATTTTTAGAGATGCAGTGCACAAATTGAGTGATAAATACAAATTTTAGTTTAATAATTCTTGAGTTGTTGACGCTTGCTTTGTTGTTTGTTTGTATCTATGTTGCTATGGTAACACTTTTACCTCCGCCGGCGGAAAAGTGAAAAGTAAAGCTCCGGGCGGCGGAGGAAAAATGAAACTTCACGGCCGCCTACACAGTCGAGTAATGACGGATTTACTGACGTTTGAAGAAAAAAACATATATAAACCAACGTTAACTTGCTACAGTCACAGTTTATACCGTTATTCGGGTACGGTATAAACTGTGCTACAGTCTGGTTTATTTGACGTTGCGCCTTAGTCTTAAAATGTCACTGAACACGTTGATACGTCGTAAATGAGGTGCTGATTTTTTGGAAACTGTAAGCAAAAATTTAAGACTTTGTATGAAAATAAAATGTTATGCCAGTCTGAACGCATTATTCTATATTGGCTCAAAAAATGCCTCGTCTCGATAAATGAAAGCTGTTTAAACCTTTTGCTTGCTCGTATTTGACTCTTAACATGCACGTGTATACAAAGAACCGCAAAATGCTTCTGATAAAAAAAAAACATTTTATCCTGCCAATATTGTGCTCCTTCGTTCGGTTTTATAAAAAGGTATTCGGCGAAAATGGCGTTATTAGATTTTATTCTGCTGAAAAAATATCGACAACCTTACGCTTCATTCACGTTATACATATTTTAAATAGGAAATGTTCACGACAAAGAAACCAAAAAAATGGATGGCAAGCGAATAGACGTTTACCTGCCCTACTGCTTTTGAATAGAACTGAAACCTGCTTCTATTTTAAAACATTGCCTCAATAGCGAGCTACCTAAATACGTTTCTACAGATACAAAAAGAAAATTCTATTAAAAGAGAAATAACGCCTAATTAACTGCATAATATTTTCATAATTGCGCACTTTTCTCACTCAATAATCACCATAATAATCACTGAGCAGTTAAATAAATATAATAATATAATAATTTTCAAATCAGCGAGCGGATTTTAGACTTGCTATTTATCTATAACCTTTCAATTCAATTTATACCAAGTAACTTATTTTTTCTTCGGAAACTCTGAATTTGGGGCGATTGAAAGTATCAAGTCTATCACCAGAAAATCGTAAAAATATTATGTCGAGAAACTATACGTTATATTGGGAGCAAAATATAATTCGAGTCCTGTTCCCCGGTGCATTTAGTAGAAATACAGTTTTTCAGAGAAGTAACAAAACCATATAAAAATTGTCAAAAGCACTGAAAGATGCGAATTGGTATAACGAAGATGCAGGTATAAGAATACTAAAATAAAATGTAGTTTATTGTCAAAACGGTATTTAGTTGCCTCCTGGATAGTGAACTACATAAATACGTTCCTATAATATAAAAGCCTAAGATAAATTAATTAACAAAAAATCCAATTAAAAAAGAGAGGAAGCCTAATCAACTGCATCGAAATATTTTTGCAATTGAGTACTTTGGATATTACTAGTTTTGTTTTAACCTCTTCACTGTTCTGTAAATATAATATTAATCCAAACTGACTCAATAGTCACCATAATAACCACTTAAGAGTAAAAGTAAAAAAAAAACTATTAATTTGAATGCAGATAATTTTGAAATCAGCCAGATGATTTCAGTGCTATTTATCTATAGCCTTCCAGATTAATTATACCAAATGATTTGTTTCTTTTTTCGGAAACTCTGACTTTGAGACCATTGATAGCATCAGGCCTCATAGAAACACCAGAAAATCGCAAAAGTATCGTTCCGAGAAGCATAGTTATATATAAAAACCCGATTTTATGGATTTTGCATAATATTTGCATATTTTTGTGTTTTTGAAGGAGAAATGCATATTTTATGAACTATTGCATATTCAAGCATGTTTTAAGATGTCTGTGTTATTTTCTTACGTTTTATGATCACCCAGCTGCCGTACCGCCTAAACGGTGCAATGTCTGAACACCTGAACTCGATATAGACTGGGATTTCCCTAAGAGGGCAATAATTAATAGGCTCATAAAGTAATCAAGTACATAAAATAATAAACTATTCCTCTATTGAGAAATTGCATTAGTCTCTGCGATTTTAGGCCAGATGTTTCAGCTAGAATTTCTTACACCTTATACCTTCTATAAATTA
The DNA here is from genome assembly GCA_016904865.1 of Pissodes strobi. Taxonomy (NCBI): domain Eukaryota; kingdom Metazoa; phylum Arthropoda; class Insecta; order Coleoptera; family Curculionidae; genus Pissodes; species Pissodes strobi. The sequence goes on from MU183994.1 coordinate 121,912, forward strand.
CTTATTTTTTCACATTTGTTACAGTTTGTCAGTATTACTCAGGTTGACGTTTGTCGTAGCGGCAGTTAGTGTTGTACGCCCACTGAAAGTGAAAGTCAAATCGAAAGTGGTGACTTTATGGAAAATTCGATGTATTTCATGGGTTATGCCTTATCCAGAACTTGTTTTGGACGACGATCTTATTTTTTGCAAGACATGTTCAAAAGTTGCTTCCTCCTCGAAGAAATTCCAAATAGACCAACACATTATGACGCCATTTCACATTGCTTAGGTTAAGAAGATGAAGTCCGGTCCCATTCATTCAACGTTCAAGTAGTCTTTTGAGACGTTTAAAAACGAAAACATAGCCAGTAAAAAATGTGTTGACTGCTAATATTCGTTTAAACAAGCTGACCAACCTGCAAGTAAAGGCTTTTTTTCCAAATTTTTTCATAATTTAATGCTTCAGATGAATCACCATTAGGAAACGTCGTTGGAAAGGTGTTTGGTACCGTACTAGATGAAATAAAAAGCGAAATTAGAGACAACTATATGTATATTGTCGTCGACGAAAGAACTGATTCGTGTGGTTGTTATATAGTTAATTTAATTGCCGGAAAACTCACAGAAGAATAATCTGGAAAAGAACTGAACAAAAAAATAATAACCTTACGGTTCCCGTTTTATTCAAGAAAGGTTATCTCATTTCTTCTTGCCGAATTCAGTTCTTATGGATAAACTTCTTGTCCTGTTGTCTGATGCTGGGCCGGCGCCGTATATGGTAAAGGCAGGACATGATTTAAAAATATTTTATAAAAATTTAATGTACGTAACTTGCCTAGCTCACGGATTAAATAAAGAGCTGCGAAAATTATTAGAGCTTCCTTCCCGTTGGTCAACAACCGAATAGCAAAATTATTCATAAAATTCCCACTAAGTGTGCACATTTACAAGGTGAATTTGCCATTTCCGACCACAAACGTATTACTTATTACATCTGCCACTCCTACATAAAGATCCACCATTGCCTCATAAAATCAGGCATTACATTTGTGCAAACTGGGACGATCTAAGAAAGTTCTACCTAGATTTTTCTTGGCTCGACGCCTGCTTTATCACTGACGACCCGTAAGTCTGCTACGAAGAGATTACCCAAGTAATCTCCTCAGGAATGGAAGCATATATCCCAAATTCCATCAAGTTATCGTCAAAAAGAAAGCCCTGGTTCAACAGTAGATGCGAAAGAGTTGTAGCTAGGAAACAGCAAGCCTAAAAGTACTGGCAGTTAAATCAGACCGCTGAAAGTCGCAGTAACTTTACCGAAGCAAGAAACAAATGCAATCGTGTGATTGTGTAACATTCTGATTTGGCCAGTGTCAAATAGTTTTAAATTTCATTTTATACGCCGCATTTAGCAAAAAAATGCTGTATTTTGCGGTAAGAATTATTGAAAAGAGGTCAATACTCATCGGTTAATTAATTCTAAAGGACCACGCACACTTTTAATGGGATTTTAAAGAATGACGGACTTTGATGAAACTTTAGTATGTTGTAGTTCTTGGCCTCCTGATGAAAATGTCCCATGGGCCAAAACGATCCTATGACTGGTTTCCGAGACACAGTGGCGGGTAGGGGTTCCTTGGAAAACATAAATAAATTAATTTTTATCTTAAGTGACTGTGTTAGATGTCACACGATAATTTTTATGTACAGGGGGTACTAAAACGGGGTTTGAGTGCATTTTGCCAAAGGTTCTAAACCCCAACATAGTACAAGGGGCACTCAAAAAGTACAAGAATTTTTATTTGTTTTTATACTTACTAAAAACTGACAAAAGCCAACTTTACCTTGCGAAAACCATAAAATATATATTTTTTCTAATTAACTAATTATTTATATACTAACAAAAAGAGAAGATGGGGAGTATGGCAGGAACAAGTTTTTTCCAGACACAACAATGCAACAAAATATCAACTATTTGTTAAATACAACAATACACGCAACGAAATAAAGGGGAACTACTGCACTTATGCAACCGGAGCACGAGTGGTAGGTATGTGCTGCCACATTGCAAGTGTTACTTGGTATTTAAGTTATGCTCGACATCAAGATATAGTTAAATATCCAAGCTACAATGCTCTAGACTGTGTCGAAGGTGTTGGAAACCTCGAAGGAAATATCTTACCAGAAATTCTTTAAAATGTTCAATTTTTAAATAACATTGTACATACATACCACTTTTCGTTAGTACATAAATAATTACTTAATTAGAAAAAATATAATATGGTTTTCGCAAGCTAAGGTTGGCTTTTGTCAGTTTTTAGAAAGTATAAAAACAAATAAAAATACTTATACTTTTTAAGTACCCCCAGTACTATGTTGGGGTTTGGAACCTTCGGCAAAATGCACTAAAACCCCGTTTTAGTACCCCCTGTACATAAAAATTATCGCGTGACATCTAACACAGCCACATAAGATAAAAATTAATTTATTTATGTTTTCCAAGGAACCCCTACCCGCCACTGTATCTCGGAAACCAGTCATAGGATCGTTTTGGGCCCATGGGGCATTTTCATCAGGAGGCTCAGAACTACAACATACTAAAATTTCGTAAAATTCTGTCATTCTTTAAAATCCAATTAAAAGTGTGCGGGGTCCTTTATTGATTTGGTTTGCTCTCAATAAGCTTAAAATTGCCGCATTTATTAATGTAAATTAATTGTATTCTAAATATAGGTAAACGATATATTTGTATTAGCTGTTATAACACTTTGTGACTATATTTATTTCAGTTGATAAGTGAACCACAGACTGCTTAGGTTTGATCAAATCACTAAAATAGGATATTATTGTTATTAGGATTTCTTTGCTTAATTTATATTACATTACCGTAGAACGGCCAGCAAACCGGCTTATATTTTTAAGAATTCTGTTAATAAAACCTGCTTTTAGGCTTCATTAGAATCGCCAAATTCATATTTTATTTTCGGTTTGAATATTTCATAACTTTTGTGGGACCCCCGGTTGCATATTTCCAATCACTGAGATCTTTTTGGGACCTCTGTTTTGTTTTTTCCACGCGACATGCTGCAATGTTCGCAATATATCGGTTGGTTCTGTCGATTGCATCGGGTAGTAGGAATAGACTATTTCCCATAATTGCTGCTGTCGATTTCCATTTTTTAAATTTTATCACTTCGTTTGGGAACATTTTCTAGTATTTCTTGAACAATTTAATTTCAGCGCATTAATTGTGGCTCCCGCCGTCGTTTTACCATCGAGAACTAAGTTGTTTATTATCTTAGAATTATTCCTTGTATCGAATCACTTGGCATGTTTCAGCCCATCACTTCTTGCTGATCTGACGTAGTTTTCAATCTCGTGGACGGAGAAAGGCAAATTGACAAAAACGAATAGAGAGTCCTTCTAAGAATACCTTTCGAGGCGAAAAGAAGGTTTGCTGTAGTGCAGTTATAGAGAGTCAACATTTAGTATTGTGATTTAATCCTACCCTTTCTTTGGTGATATATTGTGTTGGTTTCTGTTTTGTGTTTTGACACGACCGATTTATCGGGATTTAACTTCTACACTAGATAAGCATTTTCTCTGGAATTATTTTTTTTTCTATTGCTTGTGAAGCGCGTGGTCGCCATGTTGCTAAAGGCTATATTCTCTTGTTTCTAGAGGCTTTTCGAGCTCGTTTACAAGACTGAGACTGTCGACTCTCTAGCTACCCTCACACATGAGCGAGGTAATTATTGCTACAGTTTTTTTTGTCTAAATTAACGATTTAATTTCCTTATTTGTGTTAACCTTTTTTTTATACATTGTCCACCATTTGCATTCCACGGGCTATCCTTATCTACTCCATTTTATCAAATCTGAATTTTTATTTTAATGTGACTTTAGTTTTGATCATATGTGGAAGTTTAGGAGTGATTCATACCTATCTTTTTTATATTCAAGTTGTCTGTACCTTAGTATTTCTTTTATTTGCCGATGGTCATTGGAAGTCCATTGATAATTTTTTTTTTGGGGAATTTGTTTTAGAATGAAAATGTATTTCTGCAAGGGAGGCTATAGTTTTTTCTTATTAAAGTAAGTTTGCCTAATGTGTATTGGGTATTACAGGGTCCAATTACCGGGCTACCAGTTCGATTACCAGGCGACAACTTCTACTACCGGGCTACCAGTTCTATTACGTGGCTCCAAGTCCTAACTCCGGGCCAGTTCCATCACCAGGTTACAAATCATATCTCCGGGCTACACGACAGCCGATTCTATCGCAGAGCTACAAGCCTTAACACTGGGCTATCGTGTCCTCGGAGTTTCACCCTCGGGGCCATCGAGGTCCAGGGCAGTACTAACAGATGCCCGGCGCATACACCAGAGTTCGATGGCTTAAGTTTATTTATTCATTTATTTTTCTGTCCTACTGATATAATCGCTCTTATTCCTTTAATATAAATCAAGCATTTTTTTTTCATTTATTCACTTGTTTATCTGACCGATTAATATAATCGTTCTGAATTTTATTTTTTTTTTAATATAAATCAAGCATTGACAGTCGGGCTATAAGACAGCTTCAATAATTTTATTCTTTTCATTCATTTATCGGGTCCATTGATTTAATTATTGTGGCCATTTATCACTACCTATTATTATTGCTACATGTATAATTGGTACAGCAACCAGCGCACGCATACATATATGTAATTAGCTTAGGTAAAATCAAAGTGATCATTTCGGATTGTAGTGTTTAACGCATTTAGTTGTAAGGCATACAGTACCGAGTGTTAACAACAGAATTGTACTCTATTTATCAATTACGTTAATAGTCATTTGAAATTTCACTGTAATATTGTTGCTGTGTTTAAAAAAAAGACCTCTTAGTAGCAACTAGATTGTTCCATTAATTATAGATTGTGTTTTCTTGTTAAGTTGAGATTGAGTTCCTTTGATTCAATAAGCGTGCCTAGCCACCCTGCACAACACCAACGGAGCTTTTTCAGCTTAGATGGGAAAAACTGGTGGCGCTCTACGACCCCACTACCGGGACCGGGCATTTGTAACATGACTCTCCGGTGCTAGGTTTGTTTTTAATTAAAAATCTTTACTTTTAACTTCAGTAGGAAAACGTGTTGCAATTGACGAAACTAAATACAAGCACAATCAAAGTAAGAACCAGGAATAAACTTTTGCAATGCCTCAGTGACTCCAGGAATTTCTGGTCGGTAGCAAAGGCAATAAGTAATAACTTTACTAAAATGTCTCACGGCAACTACATTTTTATCTCAGGACCATAAAAAGCAAACATGCTCGCCGAAATTTTTTCATCGCACTCTACCTTAAACGCAAGGTTCTCACCACCGTATCCAACATCAACACTACCATGACAGAAGTTATGTTTCACTCTCCCTTAAACGTCCCTCATGACAAGGCTCTCCCAACCATATCCAACATCAACACTACCATGGCAGAAGTTATGTTTCACTCTATCTTAAACGTCCCCCATGGCAAGGCTCTCACCACCATATCCAGCATAAACACTACCATGGCAGAAGTTATGTTT
>MU183994.1:127472-165374 GCA_016904865.1 Pissodes strobi
TCACCACCATATCCAGCATAAACACTACCATGGCAGAAGTTATGTTTTACCACCGTGACATTCGTAAAATCCTCAAAGAAGTAGATATGCAAAAAGCATCAGGGCCGAATGAAATATCTGCCATGGTGTTGAAGAACTGCACCAACGAACTAACGTCCACTTTTTCTAGACATTTTTATCTGTTTTAACAAAAAGGGATTTACCCATCTTCTTGGAAAGTCGACCATTCCTTCATCCTCGTCAATCGAACCACTGCGTGCATCGATCAACTGCAATATGTCCTGGCATTACCACGTTGCTCAATCGCAAAATCAGCCTCGCAGAAGCTTGGTGCTTTATTTCGCAACAAAAAACTGTATACACCGCCGCACCTACCAAGCTCAAAAAAAACATGCCTAAAATATTGCTCACACATCTGGGGTGCCGCACCTAAGTACACCCTAAAGTTGCTGGATTCCATTCAAAAGAAAGCTGTGCGTCTCGTTGGCGACCAGGGATCTGTATAGTCTGGAACACCGCAGACATGTGGGCGAGATATCCCTGTTTTATAGATATTTTCACGGCAGATGTTCCCACCCGTTTGTTGTACAACTGGAAATACCTAGAACGTCGGTTCAAGGTAAGCGCAGCATAGCCAGAGCCGAACGAGCCGCACGCGCCGACCGAGCCGAAGCAATGTGCTGAACGAAGGCAATTCGACTCTTGCAGCTCCGGATGGTCTGCGCACCTTCGTTCAACACAGTGTTACAATATTTTGTTTCGACTCGATCGGCGCGTGCGGCTCGTTCGGCTCCGGCCAGCCTGCGTTTACCTTTACAAGGATTCCCTTGTCTGGCACTGCACTAGTGTGGAACTCACTCTCAAGACATCTGTTTCCCGCTAATTACAACCTACAACTATTCAAGAACCGTGTCAATTCGCACACACACTGCTCGTCGAGTACCATAGAATCTTCCTTTAGTGTGTGTGCCACTGCCATAAAAAAAGACAGTATTTTGCAACTAGAAGAATCGTATAGGTCTACCAGAGTCGACGAATATAATAGAAATATGTGTACAAAATTGCAAACAATTACGAGGTGAGGATCGAAAACGATAATGACAAGATTGGACAGCTTAATAAAAAAAAACACCAGGTTTTATGGCAGGTGGTAAACATTATGCCAGGAAAAACTGTAAATAATTTTGCTTAAATTTGGAACCTGCCTTGGTTCCTAATTTAAAATTTTGCCTTATAACTTCAGTAGAGGTAGAGGAGATATCGTTTTCTTTGTAAAGGGTGTTCACCCATAAGCCCCCCCCCCCCCTTAAACTTTGTTAACTTTTAAGCTACAAGCAAAAATTAAAAACCAAATTGTAGAGTTTTTAATGTAGCAGTAGCAGTAAAGTAAAAAACAAAAGTTGTATAATATACAGGGTAGATCAAAAAGAAACATTTTTTTAAATCTAGCCCCCATTTTTTATTCGATTTTTCGATTCTACGTGAAATTCTAAGTATTTTTAATGCAACAAACTATATGCCTATTCCTAATACTTTAGGAGTTATTGACAGCTGAAGTCGCTATTTTGATTGTTCTTTAATTTTTTTATGGCAGAATTGAAAAATCAAATAAAAAATGGGGGCTAGATTAAAAAAAAAATTTTTTTCATTTACCCTGTATACTATACAATCTTTTGTATTTTTCTTTACGTGTGCAAAAACTACATTAAAAACCCTACGTCCAATACTAGTGAATTTGTCTTTTCTATGTATATCGTATGCCTTATACTATATGTAGTTTTCCCTATATGTTTGGTTTTTATTCAAAATCTTTTCATGTTTCTTTTTTTTAAGGGATTTTTTGGTTTAATTTATGTATCAGTGGTATGTTGATGGAACTTGGAGTTTTGGGGTTGCGGTGCAGTGCGGGCGGCGGTGTTGGCGGTGGGGAGTACGTAATTTTTAAATATGGATGATGGTCGAATTGCGCATGCGGATATACAGTCACAAAATAGCAAGGTCTCCAGAGACAATAATTTATGTGTGGAGCATTTAAATGTTCGCTCCTTAAACACAGGATTTGATGAGCTTGTAACATATTTGGCAGACTACAAATTTCATGTATTTGGGTTATCAGAAACCTGGCTGACACCTCAGCATGACCTTAGTAATTTTAATATTAATGGTTATAGATTGCTAAGGAAGGATCGACCAAGAAGGGGTGGAGGGGTTGGAATTTATATTCAAAGACATATCCAGTTTCAATTAGTTGATATAGGAGTCTCGAGTGATGCTTGTGAGATTATATGCATTAAGTTTCATTATAAAAACAAAACATTTTTTTCGCTTCAGTGTACAGGCCACCCTCCTCAGATGTTGGAAACTTTCTGGATTGCTTGGAGGATGTTATGAGTTCGTCAGTACCATTTTATGACTACGTAATCATTACAGGGGATTTAAATATAGACCTGCTACAAGACAGTACTCCCAAATCAAAGCTTCTTACTTTATTTAATTCTTTTAACGTTGACCAACACATTACTAGTCCTACCCGGTTATATAATGGTCCCGGTTCACTAATTGATATTATTGCATCTAGCAATAGCCTTAGTCCGGTTTATAGCAAGTCAGTACCAATTTCTGAATCATTGTCCGATCATTGCGTGATATACAGTATTTGCGATTTGCATATTGAAGTCAGGGATGTTCTTGTGGAATTTAGAAATTATAATGGGGTTGCCTATAATGAACTAGAGTTCGATGCGTCTATATTACCATGGGACTTGATCTATCGCACTGCAAAAATTAATGAAAAACTAAAGTTGTTTAACTCAAATATTTTGCATCTCATTAATAAGCACGTGCCTTTGCAGCGGAGGAAAATTAAGGAAAGGCAATATACACCATGGATAACACCGAATATTAAAATTTTAATGAAATTGCGTGACAAAGCTTATCGTAAGTATATAAAAAATAAAACCGAAACCCGCATTCAATATTATTGACAGCTACGAAACTACACGGAACACGCTCTCGCTCGAGAAAAGATTGCATTTTTAATTCATTTTCTGCTAAAACAGGCAAAGATTTTTAGACAAGCGCAAAAAAACTTAACATAACTTATAATTCAAAATAAGACATTCCTTTACAACTTGCAGATGCAACAAAAATTAACAAATATTTCTCTGATTGTAATAATGTAACGAATACTTCCTCAGTTGAAAAACTGGAATTTTACAATCAAAATTCTTTTAGTCTTATAAGAAATAATTTTACGCTCCAGTTGATAGACGAAATATCTTTAATTGACATTCTAAATTCTATTTAAACAAATGCTATTGGTGAGGATGATATTTCTATAAAAGATTTGAAACTGTTCCTTTTTGCAAGAAACCATTGATTCATATTATAAATACATGCATTTTGGAGAGTGCTTACCCTGATTTATGGAAGTTAGCTAATATAAAACCTGTGCCCAAAGTAAATATTCCAGAAAATTACAAAGATCTCAGGCCAATTAGCATTTTACCAGCAGTTACAAAGATTTTAGAAAAACATGTATCCTATCAGTTAACAGCCTATTTTGAAACACAGCTAGTTATTCCTGATTGTCAGTCAGGCTTTCGGAAGAATTTTAGCACCACCACATGTCTCATAAAACTGGTTAATGATATTAGACTAAATCAAGATAAAGGAGAAGCGACATGCTTGGGCCTATTGGACTTTAGCAAGGCGTTTGACACGATTAATCCCCAAATGTTGCTGGCTAAATTAAGATTTTTTGGACTGTCAGAGTCCTGTATTAATTTTTTTCAATCATACCTAGAAAATCGGGCGCACTGTGTAGTACTGGAGAATGATGGCCAAAAGTCTAAGTCGGTCTTCTTACGTGTGAGCGCTGGAGTCCCTCAAGGGTCTATATTAGGCCCACTACTCTTTTCTATATACGTAGCAGATATGCATAATACCCTAACATACTCCAAAATTCAGCAATATGCTGATGACTCTCAAATTTATTTGTCATTCACTTTTAATAATCTACCAGAATTTCAGCAAAATTTTAATGAAGAACTTAATAAAATTAATAAGTATGCTCATGACCATAACCTTAAACTCAATCCCAGCAAATCATCTATTATTCTTTTTGGAAACAATAAAACTCAAATTAATAATATCTCTGAAACTATTAATATTCAAATAAATAATATTTCGTTGCCAGTAGTCTCGGAGGCCAAGAGTCTAGGGATCTACTTTGACAATACTCTTTCATTTCAAAAGCATATTAAACATAAACTTGGAATAGCCCGGTTAAAAAAATTGCACAGTTTAAAAAAATACTTACCCTCCAAAATAAAATATTTTCTCTGCAATTCACTTGTTTTATCATTATTCGACTATGGGGATATCGTTTATCATAATTCACTTACATTAAGCCTTGCTAAATCCATACAGAAACTAAAAAATACATGTATGCGTTTCTCCTTTAATATTAGCTTTAGAAACCATATTACACCCTATTTAAACACCAATTCAATTTTATCTATGGCTAATAGGCGAAAATATAATATTTTCTCTTTAATTTATAAAGTCTTAAAGACTGGAGAGCTTTCATATTTAAGGGCACTTTTTAACCCACGAAATCACACTTATTTTACTAGGAACTGGGATGAGTCTGTCATTTTATTGCATAGCTCAGCTGTCTTCCAAAGGTCTTTTAGCTATGTCGCAACAAGTATGTGGAATGGTCTTCCAAATGATGTAAAATGCTTTACACCGTACAGGTTCAACCGCTATATTAAGTCTTTGCTTCTTGAGGAACAAAGGCGTTAACTTCACCAGTCTGACCTTAAACGGTAAAATATTCATTGTTCATTTACTTAGTTTTCTCTCTGGTAATCTATTTTTCGTTTGTCTGCGTGCGCATAAACCGATTATCAATCCTTAATATTTTTTCAATTTTTAAGCCTTGATCGACTCATCCCCCGATACTGCATCTCGCCCCTGCTGCGGTGCCTCCCTCTGATTCTTACGCCGTCAAAAGTGTTTTATTGTATATTTATAAATTAATTTATTATTATAAACACAAATTATTTTTTGGTAAAGGGCTATACAACACGGGTATATGTATGTACATACTTGTGTATCGGTTTTTAAATCGCGTAATAGTCCTTATTTGTCTTCTTTTTTTATTTAATTATAATTAGTAATATACTGTAATAGCTGTGCTCTTAAATGGCAAATAAAATTTTTTGAATTTGAATTTGAATTTACTAAAGCAAAAGTGATTTGAAAAATGTGAATTGATATAAGGAAAACTCATGTATCAGAAAATTAAACCAAAATGTAATTTATTGTCAAAATGATACAGGCTGCTGAAGGATATTCAGCCTCAATGGAGTAAATTCTGTCCCAAAGAAGGTCGTTCAGTCTCACGGAAGGTATTCTGTCCCACGGAAGGTCACCCGAAAGATATCTGTCCCACGAAAGGTCTCTTTTTGTATAGGAAGAGTAATCACACTATCCGTAAAATAGCGTTATTGGACAATAGGGCCGATAATTTGAGAAAATACACATTTGCCAATTTATATCACGACAAAATTAGGCGGTAATTAGATCTGATGACCAAAAATATCAAGGATAATTTGAGATTTCAAAACTAGTCCTGTCTGAACGCTTCGAGCGTACAGACGGGAAGCCAAGGAACCCGTCCTTTCCAAAAAAAAAAGAAACCTACGACCTCCGTCAAGAGAGTGCTCCAAACGGAGTCAGAGCTTCGAGCAACTCTGAAGAGCATTCATCGATACTGGTGCATTGCACTCGAAAGTAAGGTAAGGAGAGGATCGACAATACAAATCGACTCCCTACTTTGACATTTGAGCTAGGGTCTTCCTAGACAACTAGTTCTGGCCAAAGTATCGTTATTTGTATTGTAAATTTGAAGATGGAAATATGAGCTAGGATTCGATACTTTGGACATTTTTTAAGCGATAAGCAGGTTGCAATACGTTTTTCTGATTGAATCCAAAATGAAAGTAAAGATTTTGTCTCCCAATTAATTAAAAAGCAACCTAGCCCGGAGAGTTGTATTGTAAAGCCGGGCCCCTGTGGTGGGGTCGTTTGAGCGCCACCCATTCTAGCCAACTAAACGGAAAAAGTTCTGCTTGTATTGTGCAGGGTGGCTAAGTCAGCTCATAAAATCAACCGGTATTAATTAATTTCAAACTCACAAGAAAACGAGAATATAGGCGGGATTATAATCAATTAACTTAACTTATCAAGAAAACACAATTTAAAAATTGAAGGAACAATATATTGGCTACTAAGTTCCTTTTTTTTAAGCATCGCAATAAGTTACAGTAAAATCTGCGATTTCCAAAGACCAAGGGAGGTCTGATGACTATTAACGAAATTGAGAAATAGAGTACGATATGGAGATTGTACGAAGACCAATTCGGTTGTTGATACTCGGTTCGTATGCCTTACCACTAAATGCACTAAATACTATTTATCGAAGTGATCACTTTTACGTTAACTAAGCTAACTACCACTAGGTATGCGTGCGCTAATAGCTGCACCGATTTTAAATGTAGCGATAATAATATGTAACAATGAACTGCCACAATAATGAAATGAAATGACTCGATAGGTTAATAACGGAACAAAACTAGAATAAAACTATTGAAAGTGTGGCTGTCGATGCTTGATTCATATTATAAAGAGAGAAACTTCAGAGCGGTTATATTACTTGATAAATAAATGAAAAGAATACAATGATTGAGCCAACGCTTGACGTATACTACAAAAAGAGAGAAAATTCAGAGCAAACAGATTAACTGGTCCGATAAACCAGTGAATAAATGAAAATAAAATTAGTGAACTAACTCAGAGCTTGGTGGTAAAAGTTTGATTTACATTAACAGAAAAATAACTAAAAGCGATTATATTAAAAGGATAAACAAACGATTCAATGAAACATGAAGCTTCTGTACAATACCCCAAATCCGGTCGTCGAACTCTGGTGGAGGAGCCGGGCACTTATAGATACCGCAGGTACTGCTTCTTGATGGCCCCGAGGGAAGATCTAGCCGAGGTCTCGATAACTTGGTGTCGAGATTGGTTGATAAGTACTACTGGTAAAGCCTGCTTCGAACCCACTAGAACAGGTTGATTCTAGCTGCAGGTAAAGTTAGTGGCCTGCGGGTAAGCGTGGTGGCCCTCCGGGGAAAAGCTTGTAACTCTATGGAAAAAAGTGGTGGCCCTCCGGAAAATGCCCTGAAATAACCCAGTGCACATTAGACGAAGCCCCCTTACTTTAATAAAAACCATAGCCCCACCTCGCATGAATATATTTTCTTTATAAAACAAATTCCCCCAAAAAAAATTATTTATGAATTTTCAATGACCATCGGCGAATAAAAGATGTACCAAGGTACCGACAACTTGAATATAACAAAGATAGGGATGAATCACCCCTAAAAGAGTATATAAACTTCCCCATATGATCGATATTAAAGTTTTATTTATTTTATTTAATTAAAATAAAAATTCGGATTAGATAAAATAGAGTAGATAATATAACATGCGGGACGCAAAAGCAAATGGCGGTATTTGCACAAAAAAAAAGGTAACACAGATAAGCAATTAAATCATTAATTTAGGCAAAACGGTAGCAATCATTACCCCGATCGTGTGTGTGAGGGCTAGCGATGAGAGATTCAACGGTCGCGGTCTTATATGACGAACGTGGAAAGCCTCTATAAATAATGAAATAAAAACCGTTAGCATCATGGCGTTCATGCGCTTTACAGGCAATAAAAAAAGAAATCCAGAGAAAATGCTTACCTAATACAGCAGTATCTAGATCCCGATTAATCGGTCGTGTCAAAACACAAACAGAGAATCAACACAATATATCCCCAAAGAATGGGTAGAATTGAGTCACAATAAAATATTGAGTCTCTAAGTGCACTAGCAGAAGGCTTCTCTCCTCGCCAAACGATCAAACTAGAAGGAACTCTTTGTTTTCGTCAATTTGCCTTTGCTTGCATCACAAAAACAACAAACAAGCCGAGCGATTTCGATACAAGGAATAATTCCAAGACAATGAACGCCTTAACTCTCGTTTATGTCACGAATAGTGAGCTAAAATTAAGTTTTTCTAGAAATGCTAGGAAATACTGCTACTAGAATAATAAACCTTTAAAAATCTAAATCGGGAGGCGTAAACGCGGATGGATAGCCCATCCCTATTATTTGGAATGATCCTCACAAAAACTAGTCTGCCGTATAAAGCGATAAATTTATTTAAAGCTGAGGTCCAAAAACGATCTAACGATCTTCAGAAATAGCAGCCGGGAATTGGTGCTCCCAAAAAATATGCCAATGAAATTAAAATATGGATCAACAAGTCATACGCAGCGTATTTGCAGGCTAACAGAGTTCTTAAAAATATAAATCGCTTCGTTGACCGTTCTACCGTAATGTAATACAAATCAAGCCAAGCTATTCTAATAATAATGTGCATCGCTTATCAACTAAAATAAATAGTTAACCTATACTTAGAACATAGTTAATTCATATTAGAAAAAGCGGCAATTTCAAGCGAATTGTTAACAAATAGAATCAATAAAATTTACTAATTAAGGAACAGATGAGCGCAAAATACAGCATCTTCCTTTTCTAAATGCGGCATAGAAGTAAAATTTTAAAATTGACAAAATCGAACTGTTACAAGGTAATTCTACCAATTTTATGAGACATTTTGAGGTAACATTTTACCTTAGGCATCAAAGTTGTGGCTTTAAAATATTGGTATTTCAAACTATTAATCTCGATTGTAGAAGTTTTGCTCTCTATCGTACGGTCTTAAGTATACGTTTTTTTATAAGTGTATCTACTACTTAATAAGAACACAAAAAAATGACAAAAACCTCTAGAGATTATCAATATTATCTTACTGACGCTACATATTAAAACATGAAAAAACAATCTCAAATGTCGAATTCTGCCCTACTTAATTGACCTCCATATGTAAAGAAATAATATTAATTAGTTTGCAAAATCATATATACTACGTAAGAGAAGCTTTCAAGATTCGAAAACCGTACTTAAAAAAAATATATTTTTTTTTAAATTACAACAAAATAAAAATGAGAGAAAAACTTCCGATCATCATTTTGTTGACCAGTTAAAATAATATTAGAATAAAATTTATTTTTTTTACTTTCGTTTACACGATTATCCATCTAATTTTTTTGTTAACAAGTTTCATTCAATTATTTGATACAATATATTTTATTCCTTGTGTAAAAAGCTAAAATTTTAATCTAATCAAGCACTAATAAAAGATCTCTTATGTTATGGATAAAGCATGTTTGTTTAAATATGGCTAATGGCAAATACTTAATTTTTATTTATAATTATTATGCTTAGTAAAGTACAAACTTAATTTCAGACATAATGCTATTTTAATTTTTTTGACCCATTGCACTATGACTAGAATATAATTTTTTATTAAGATATTAAAATTTGGCCTTAATGCCCTAAGTCTCGGTCCTTATTATATAAAACGGTAAACAATCACCAACTCATTTAACATAAATAGTCCTACTTATCTAAGTTCCGACTATTAAATTATACCCTTGACAAAACAGCAAAGTAAAAAGTTACAAAGAAGTCTTATTACATATTCGAATGAGTTTAACTTTGGTTTCATTTCACGCATTAACTATAATAACGAATAACTTTTACATTTAATTCTGCATTTTCCGTCTGTAGATATGTTAATTAGGACAATCGTTAAGACAAAATGTGAGAAGAATTATATGGCTATACCAAAGAAAAATTGGATCATTAAATGTCAATTAAATAAAATTAGTTATGTATATAGCCTGAAACACATTGTGCTCAGAAAATATAATGATCCAGCTAGTGATATTTTCGAAATGTTCATATTATTTCTTAAAAAAACGGCTACAAAATGTTTCCCGTGTTATACTTCGGTAGATTATTTTTCCGAATAAACAAAGCTTTATTAAACTGTGACATACATGATATTATGTTCGGATTTGGAACCTTCGGCAACATGCACTAAAACAGAGCTTTATCCACAATACCGAAACAGAATTTTTGCACTCGACGCGCGTTTCATCAGGAGATGATTAAGAGTCTTAATCATCTCCTGATGATGCTAACATGGTTAGCGAAATGCGCGTCGAGTGCAAAAATTCTGTTTCGGTATTGTGGATAAAGCTCTGTTTTAATACATGATATTGACAAAAGTTGAACAAATATTTCCCGTGGAACAAATTTGTTTACCTTTTTTCCAGTTACAAGCTGGTTGTCATGGAATTTTCTCAGTATAAATGCAAAAGTAGAATATTCGTTAAAATATTAATAACCGTAAAAAATACCAAAATAAAAGCTCCAAGGAGCAAAGTTATAAATTCACATAAAGCACTCCACAATTCAATCTAAAATCGGTATTTGCTGGTGTCAATACCCCAACAAAGAATCAGTTTACAATTTATTTCATCTCCCTTAAATTGGACTAAGCAATTCGCTTCAGGTAGCACCCTTTTACGTGTTAAATGGGTCACGAGTTCTACATCCAGAACAACCCTTCAGAAGGATAGAATGACCCTATATTTCTGCAACGTGACCTGGAACAGTTTTCGAATTGGTTTTTATACCTTATATGATTTTACTTAGGCCAAAGATTACAAAATATGTTCATATTTTGTAATATATATTAAGGCTCTATCTGTTCTATTAACGGCGGATCAGTTAATCGAACTTTGTTACCTCCAACCTATAAAGGGCTTTGGATACTTTGAAGAGAAATTTTTATACTTATTTAACTGCATTTTTAAGACAATGTCATTAAACTGACACATGACACAAACTGTCATTCTGTACCAAAACGGACTTAAATACAACTGCCAATTTCTAAAACTTAACAGAAATTCTATTAAAACAAACTTCTAATTAGCCTATACAACTTACTCTAAAAAGAACCATCACCCACGGCACAAAGAGATGGTGGTAGCAATTTTTAGAAGTGAATAATCAAAACCGTCTATAGTGTAGGAGACTCAGTCTAATTTTCTCTATATAGTATCGCCACGGTATAAATAAGTATATACGGTAGGTTCACTCGAGACAAATTTCCAATTTCGCCGACAGTTTTTACCTTCAAAGCGAATCCGGATCAATTGTGGGTACACTACAGGTGCGTACAGACTAGACGCGCACGCGACAGTCCAAAATTGCTAGATGTGGACGGGGAGCGCGCGCGGCGCTAGCGCCGCCTGTCCGAGGCGCGTCGCTACCCGTCTGCTGTCGGTTTTTCGACGGCCGATTAAACAAAGAGCGAGGCGCAGTGTGGACGGGTAGTAGTAGGTGCGTAGCAATCGCGCGAGAATCAGTGAAGAAGTCCAATAGAACTTAGTCGCGTGGCGCGCGCGTCTCTCTACATGGCTCACAGCAGGCGCGCGTGAAAACCATGCGCGTCGCGTTCGCGTAGCAGACGCGCGGTAGGCGCGTCGCGTGCGTGTCGCGCGCGCGGCTCGTCAGGTCTGTACGCACCTTACGCACCTTACGAGGGAGAATTTACGGTCAGTGTACAAACGCCTTGATATTCTGTACTGTTGGGTCGCGTTGAATTAAATAATTATTAAGATCGTTACTATGGCGAGATATTGTTGTGCGGATAATTATTGTATTACAAAAGTGGATGACGGATTTTAATTTTTTAGATGCCCCAAAGACCCTATCAGTTAAGATTTATAATAATTTTTTAATAATATGCAGTTTTTCAATTACAGGTATAATCGGTTTAACAAATATGTCTTTACTAAAATTTTGTTATTTACCTAAATATGGATAAAGACAATAGTGAGAAAGGAAAACAAGTACGGTAAAAATTAAATGCCCATCACTACTAGCGTGAGCAAAAATCCGTTTATGTTTTAATAATTGCGAATTTTTCACATGACCTTTTGTGTTTTTAAAGCAACTCTTATATTTTAACATTGAAAATGTTTCTATTATCCTAGTAGGTATAGGACCTCAAATCGTGAAAAAGTGCATGCTACATTTGACACATGACATCATACGCGTGTGAGATCGAGTTAGTTTATTTACTTAAACTTAAATTTGATTAATAAGGTATCGGAATCGATTAAAATGACTAAAATAAATTGGAATTAACTGAAACTCACCGAAAGTTGATTGAATAACTAACCAAAACTCGCCAAAAGTAACCAATACAGGCTTAAACGTACCGGCACAGGTTACGAAAATTAAATTAAGTTAAAACTAACCAAAACGAACGGAATTTTAACGACTAACCAAAAACATTAAATTTGACTATAACGTATCGGAACCGATTGAAATGATTAAAATAAATTGAAACTAACTGAAAGTAATCGAAAGTTGATTGAAAAACTAACCAAAAGTAACTAAAAGCACCAAAAAGGGCTAAAACGTATCGGAACAGATTAAAAATATTAAAGTAAGTTGAAACTAACCCAAAGTAACCGAATGTAGGCGACTAACCAAAAACATTAAAATTGGTTATAAAGTACGGAATCGGTTCAAATTACTAATATAAATTGAAACTAACTGTAATTAACAAAAAGTTGATTGCACGACTAATCAAAACTGGCCAAAGTAACCAAAAGCACTAAGGGCTTAAACTTATCGGAACAGATTAAAAATATTAAAGTTAGTTGAAACTAACCCAAATTAACCTAATTTTGGCGACTGGCATAATTTTACTAAAAACATTTAAATTGGTTATAATGTATCTGAATCGCTTCAAATGAGTAAAATAAATTGGGAGCTAACTGAAAGTAACCGAAAGCTGATTGAATGACTAGCCAAAAGAAACTAAAAGCACCGAAACCGGCTAAAACGTATCGTAATAGATTAAAAAACATTGGAGTAAGATAAAATTAACACAAATTAACCGAATTTTGGCGACTAACCTTAACTAACCAAAAACAGTAAAATTGATAATAACGTATTGGAACTGGTTCAAATGACAAATAAATTTAAACTAACTGAAATTAACCGAAAGTTGATTGAACAACAAAGCTAACCAAAAGTAACCAGAAAAGCGAAACCATAAATCAAAATAGATTAAAAATATTAAAGTAAGTTGAAACTCACTTAAATTAGCCGAATTTCGGCGACTAACTAAAATTAACCAAAAACATTAAAATTAATTACACTCGTAACGTATTTGAACCGGTTCAAATTCTAAAATATATAAAAACCAACTAAAAGTAACAGAAATCTGATTGAATCACAAACCAAAACTAATCAAAAGTAACCAAAAGCACTAAAACGTATCGGAATAGGTTAAAAAAATTAAAGTAAGTTAAAACTAACCAAGACGAGCTGACCTTTGGCGACTAACCAAAAGTAACGAAAAACACTAAATTTGATTATAACGTATCGGAATCGGTTCAAATGACTAAAATAAATAGGATCTAACTGAGACTAACCGAAAGTTAATTAAACGGCTAAACAAAACTAACTAAAAGTAAGCAAAAGCGAAAGAACGGGCTAAAACAATTCGGAACAGGTTAGAATCATTATCTACCGCAACGTCATGGCTAGTTATATATTAATAGATTTTCCTATCTACAAGTGGTTTTATAATTATGTTAAAAACATTATAATGTTAAAAAGGCATTTTTTTAATTTCAGTTAGTTTTAATTCATTTTAGTCACTTGAACCGACTCCGATACGTTACAATCAAATTTAATGTTTTCGGTTAGTTTTGGTTAGTCGCCAAAATTCGGTTAATTTATGTTAATTTTAACGTACTTTAATATTTGTAATTTACCCGATACGGTTTAGGCGTTTTTGGTGCTTTTGGTTAGTTGTTCACTTAACTTTCGGTTAGTTTCAGTTACTTCCAATTTATTTTAGTAATTTGAACCGGATCCAATACGTTATAATAAATTTTAATGTATTTGGTTAGTTTTGGTTAGCTGCAAAAGTTCGGATAATTTGAGTTAGTAATTTTTTTAATCTGTTCCAATACATTTAGTTCTTTTTGGTGCTTTTCATTACTTTTGGTTAGTTTGGGTTAGTAGTTCATCACGCATATGACATCATGTGTGGCAAATGTAGCCCCATAACAGCAAAACAGAAACATTTTCAATGTTAAAAGTACTATGGCAGACGTAGCGCGATGAGAGAAATTCTCACAAATGCAGCCAATCATTTGAGAAATGCACCCGGTTAATTGGCTATGTTAAAGAGGACGCCAAATAAGTCAGCTAGAGTAGTGGAGGACAACTCCGTCCGCAAAGCCATCTCCGAAAACTGACGATTTCGCAGAAAATGTGAGAGAAATACTCGTAGCGCGAGTAATGAAGTGTTTAGACTTTTAAGAAGCTATAAATTTACTTTACTAGCTTAATTTGTCCTTTTTATATTTAAATTCCCACAATATTTCTCAGGTACTTTGAACCTTCTGCTTTATACATGTTTTAATAGATGAAGCAAGTTACAAACTGCCAAATAAATTATTTTAATAGGTATTACTTTTACTTATAATACGTTACTAATTTGTATAACTTTATTACACAGTTTTATTCATTTGAATCACGTATTAAAAATTACCTTAATAGCCCTTTGAAATATCGTGTATCAAATAATAACCGAGGAAATAATTTTGCATCAGCTAATACTTTTTGAATCTCCCCTCACAGACTGCTCGCTGCTGCAGGTAGGGTAAAAACTCATTTTTTCTTCAAACGTCAGTAAATCCGTCATTACTCGACTGTGTAGGCGGCAGTGAAGTTTCGTTTTTCCTCCGCCGGAGCTTTACTTTTCACTTTTCCGCCGGCGGAGGTAAAAGTGTTATCATAGCAACATAGATGCAATACAAGCAAACATCAAAAAATAAGCGTCAACAACTCAAGAGTTATTAAACTAAAATTTGTATTTATCACTCAATGTGTGACTGCATTTCTAAAAATCACTAATTTAGGAACAAATTGGTTATTATTTAATCGAAATATTTACTCAATAACTGCTTATCAATACGGAATTAAAACGCAATCGAAAACACAATTTTAAAAATATAATTATTGTTGACAGTGTCCACTGACAGCTTTATGTTACATTACTATAGCAACAACCTGAGCCTATTCACCGACACCGCACCGGTCTAAGCCGCCTTGCGAACCCACTTATCTTTAATAATAATTATTATTACTATTAAAAAGAGACTTTTTGCATTAATTTGTCGACATTTGAAGAAAAAACAGCATATTTTATTTGGAGGAAAAGTTACTTTTCATGGCTTGCTCTCTATTACCAGCCTCACTCCGTTCGGCTGTTAAACACGAGCGCGCCATGAAAAGTATTACTTTTCCTCCATATAAAATAATATACTATTTTTACCGTGCTGCGGCTTTTGCGTTTGATCCAAAAACATCAAACGATTTTTGCTAAGTAAATCTACTCGATATTATTTGTACTCTGGTATCGCCACCGTCTATAGATATTCTAATAAGTCCGGTCACTCCAGCATGCCGTGGAAAATACTGCCGTTGACCTTGAACACACTCGGCCACTGTACAGCAGACGAATGGATGCAGCTACGGTGTACGATCAATATGAACTGCCGCTGGATTTTTTTTTATACGGGGAGCGTTCTATTAGGAATAAATGATATGAATATGATTATGTATTCATGCTTGAATTATTTATTTGTTATGAACAATTATTGACATTCGCTGTCTCATTTATAGCTCACTTTGTAATAGTTATTTAGTATTATAATAAATAAGTAAATAATAAACGAAATATTACCTACGATATGGCTAAAAATACCAGTAGGTAGAACTGGTATTGTTTAATTACGAACACAAGTTACAA
Source organism: Pissodes strobi (assembly GCA_016904865.1). Taxonomy (NCBI): domain Eukaryota; kingdom Metazoa; phylum Arthropoda; class Insecta; order Coleoptera; family Curculionidae; genus Pissodes; species Pissodes strobi. Next base: position 143,356 of record MU183994.1, read on the forward strand.
AATATAACAGGAAAATAGCGACAATGGAACAATTTTAACCTGATATTTTCTGCTGTCGATAGGTATCTTATCACATTTGGTTATTAATATGACAAATGCGTTGTCACAGTGGATTTCGTCTTTAACTAAAAAAAAATTGAAAACGCCAACTAACCCGTGCCACACCCATAACTTAACCCAAACATTAAAAGTGTTTTTCACCTAGGGTTTTTTTATCCTTAATTAGTGGTTAAAACAGCGAACAAACTTACTTAAACTCATATATAACTCAACTTATATACATAATTTGGGTGGAGGTAAATATTATAAATCCACAAATTTTACGCCATTTTGATATTCTTTCAATTCATAAAATTGATTTTTCAAAGCCATGCATTTAACGACACGTTTTGGAATTTTCGTCTCGCAAGAGAGATCAAGAATATATCTCTCTCTCTCTCTCTATCCCCCTCCCTCCCTCCCTCCCTCCCTTCCTCCCTCCCTCCCTCCCTCATTCTCTTTTATGGAATCGGTAAAGAATTAATCAATTTTTATGAGACGAAGTGAAACTAACCGAAAGTTGATTGGACGACTAACCCAAACTATCCAAATCTATTAAAATTGATTATAACTTATCGGAACTGGTTCAAATGACCAAAGCAAGTTGAGACTAAGTGAAATTAACCGAAAGTTCATTCGACGGCTCACCCAAACTAACCAAATCTTAGATTATAACATATCGGAACCGGTTCAAATGGCTAAAATAAGTGAGATTAAATGAAACTAACCGAAAGTTGATTCGACGACTAACCCAAACTAACCAAATCTATTAAAATTGATTATAACGTATCGGAACCGACTCAAATTAATAAAATAAGTTGAGACTAAGTGAAACTAACCAAAAGTTGATTAGACGACTAACCAGAACTAACCAAATGTATTAAAATGATTATATCATTCGGAACCGGTTCAAATGTCTAAAATAAGTTGAGACTAAGTGAAACTAACTGAAAGTTGATTCGGCGGCTAACCCAAACTAACCAGATCTATTAAAATTGGTTATAGCATATCGGAACCTGATCAAATGACTAAAATAAGTTGCGACTAAGTGAAACTACCGAAAGTTGATTAGACGACTAACTAAATGTGTTAAAATTGATTATAACGTATCGAAAGTTCAAATGGCTAAAATAAGATGAGACTCAGTGAAACTAACTGAAAGTTGATTCGGCGACTAACTCAAAGTAACCATTAAAATTGGTTATAGCGTATCGGACCCGCAACAAATGACTAAAATAAGTTAAGACTAACCCAAACTAACCATAACTAACCAAATCCATTAAAATTAATTATAACGTATCGGAACCGACTCAAATGACTAAAATAAGTTGAGACTAAGTGAAACTAACTGAAAGTTGATTAGACGACTAATTAAAACTAACCAAATGCATTAAAAGTGATTACAGCGTATCGGCTCAAAAGAGTAAAATAAGTTGAGACTTAATAACGAAGTATTCACTTCTATTACGTATACTGTGCTACTTGTGACTTAAAAAATCATAAAAAACTTTTACAAATCTGCTGTAATTCCGACTACTTTTCTCTGCTGACTTTCAATGTATTGTTTTGTTTTTATTGAAATCTCGCAGACGGCGCATAGTAGGTTTGTAGACAAGGCTGTGTTGTCAGATTTATTCTTTAATTCTATATGATTTTAAATTAAAATGGTACATTTCTCTCTTTGACAATTTTATGTTAGTCAATAGTTGTGTTGTGCTGAATTTAAACCAATATCTATTATTCCTGAAATTATTATTTTATATAACTTATTAAAGCGAGGCAAAGCGATAGTGATATTAAGCTGATAAGAATTGATATTGTTCATTGATCTATATTAAAGGTCGAGAAGAGGATTTGAGGCGCATGATTACTTCTCTTGCTGACTATATTTTATTTCCTTATATTTCAAGCGTCTAGCGTCTGCGATATAAGTATTTGCAATCATGCGCAGTTGAGTTTCAGGATCAGCTCCTGTGCTTGTGATCCTACGGCTCAGGTTCGATTTCCGTCGGTGACATGTTTTATTTTTATATTTTTTGGTTACGTTTGTAAGTTGGGGTTAATTTTGGTTTTGTGTTAGGCAGGGTTGGTCAAGCGTGTAGCGCGCCCGTCTCAATGCGCTTGTTTGATTAATTAAAGATAGTTTGGGTTAGTTTGGGTTAGTTTGTGGGATACTGAAGACAGGCGCACGTATCGAGTAGCACAGTACACGTGATTGAAGTGAATACTTCTCGAGTTTCAACTGATTTTATTTAAATGAGTCGGTTCCGATACGTTATAATCAATTTTAATACATTTTGTTAGTCGTCTTATCAACTTTCGGTTAGTTTCACTTAGTCTCAACTTATTTTAGTCATTTGATCAGGTTTCGATATACTACAACCAATTTTAATAGATTTGGTTAGCTTAGGTCAGTCGCCGAATCAACTTTCAGTTGGTTTCACTTTGTCTCAACTCATTTTAGTCATATCAACCGGTTCCGATGGGTTATAATCAATTTTAATAGATTTGGTTAAATTGGGTTAGTCGTCGAATCAACTTTCGGTTAATTTCACTTAGTCTCAACTTATTTTAGATATTTGAACTGGTTCCGATATGTTATAATAAATTTTAATAGATTTGGTTAGTTTGGGTTAGTCGCCGAATCAACTTTCAGTTAGTTTCAATTTGCCGCGGCTTATTTTAGTGAATTCAACCGGTTCCGCTAGGTTATATTCAATTTTAATAGATTTGGTTAGTTTGGGTTAGTCGTCGAAGCAACTTTCGATTAGTTTCACTTAGTATCAACTTACTTGAGACATTTGAACCGGTTCCGATAAGTTATAATCAATATTAATACATTTGGTTAGTTTTGGTTAGTCGTCTAATCACCTTTTCAGTTAGTTTCACTTAGTTTCAACTTATTTTAGTCATTTCAACCGGCTTCGGTAGGTTATAATCAATTTTAATTGATTTGGTTAGATTGGGCTAGTCGTCGAATCAACTTTTGGTTAGTTTCACTTTGTCTCGACTTATTTTAGTCACTTGATCGGGTTTCGATATGGATTTGGTTAGTTTGGGTTAGTCGCCGAATCAACTTTCAGTTAGTTTCACTTTGTCTCGACTTATTTTAAGTGAATTCAACCAGTTCCGCTAGGTTATAATCAATTTTAATAGATTCGGTTAGTTTGGGCTAGTCGTCGAATCAACTTTCGGTTAGTTTCACTTAGTATCAACTTTCTTGAGACATTTGAACCGGTTCCGATACGTTATAATCAATTTTAATACATTTGGTTAGTTTTGGTTAGTCGTCTAATCAACTTTCAGTTAGTTTTACTTTGTATCAACTTATTTTAGTCATTTCAACCGGTTCCGGTAGGTTATAATCAATTTTAATGGATTTGGTTAGTTTGGGTTAGTCATCCAATCAACTTTCAGTTAGTTTCATTTAGCCTTACTTATTTTAGCCATTTGAACCGGTTCCGATACGTTATAATCAGTTTTAATAGATTTGGTTAGTTTGGGTTAATCATCTAATCAACTTTCGGTTAGCTTCACTTCATCTCATAAATGAATAATTCTTTACCAATTCCATAAGAGAGAAAGAAGGAGAGATCACGTGTAGTTACACAACAGTCATCAACAATACAATAAGAAAAACTACTCTTAGCCATCTTAACCATATATATTTTTTAAATAGCGTTCATCGTACGAAAACTATTCCGTAAAAATAAATTCACACCGTCCGATCGCGAAAGTGCATGCAAAAACTGAGTCACGGCTAAGCCGTGACATTGACAGACATTGACATGTAGCCGATGGGTGAGGGATTGGCGTAGGCAGGAGGGAAATTTTCCGTGGCACGCTCGAGTGAGCGGACTTATTAGAATATCTATAGACGGTGGTATCACTATCCGTTGTTATGGTTTATATTATGTGGGATTAGAGTTAAGCTTAGTTAGTTATTGTTCGACCTATATACATATTTTATCTTCACGTCAGATATTTAAAATGCACCTTCTCAAGCTCTTCTTGACCTCGGTGGGTACACAATTGCTTTGTTTCTTTATTTTTATTTAAATTTGTCATTATCTTTGTTTTTAATTAAGTTGATTTTTGAGTTAGAAAGTAGTTTAGTCAATAATTGAATTATTCGGAATCTGTGAAATTTATTGATTTCACTTGCTTTTGCCGTATTATTATAATTGTTTTTTTAGCTTAATTGTTGCTTTGTTTCTTTATTTTTATTTAAATTTGTCAATATCTTTTATTTTAATTAAGTTGATTTTTGAGTTGGAAAGTAGTTTTCAGTCAATAAATTAATTATTCTGATTACCTGTTGGTCGGGATAAACAAGTGCTTTTATTATTGCTCAAAACCATAAAGACAGGTGTGGTATCTTAATGAACCACTTTTAATGGACAGTATAATATAGGGTGAGATAAATTGAAACATGTAGTCGGTATTGATATAATTTAATAATGCAGGTGTAAATTGCATTTAAATATGAGGGATATAAATGAACAGTGTTTTCTATGTTAAATAGAAATTATATATACAGTTCTTAGAGTAGTTGCAGGTATTCGTCTTGGTCCATTCAAGCATAAAACATAAAACTAATATTAAAAAAGGTTTCTTAAAATTATAAATGTCTACTGAAGAGTCTTGATTGTTGGATTTAAAAATGAATTTTTATCTTTCTTATTTTAATACTTCGTTCCCCAACTTAGCAACTTTCATACCGCATACCTTTCACTTTGACTGCTTTACCTGCCTCGCTTTACAGGAATTCGACCTGGAATGTCAGTCTGCCTTCCGCCATTTTATGTTCCAATATCCAACGGGGATGCTATCGCTTCTGACTTCGAAGAATTACTTTAAAAAAGTCCAAAAGGAGGTCTTTGTCCAATCTTGGACAAATATAACTGAGGTGCACGAAATATTCTCTAATATTTGTGCATACAAGAGAATTTGCCCAAAAAGGAATTTGACCTTTTGGCACGAAGAGGAGCTTGCTGACGATCCAACAACGTAGAGTGTTTGCAGAGCACTAACTTGAGTTTGTCTTCGAGCTGGTTGCCTCCTGGCGCCAGACCAAATTAAAAGTGGGGGGTTGGCGCTTTGCCGAATTCATTTGAGATTACAAGGGTAGAAGATGTTTTCTTTCTTTACTTGACAGACTGATTGTTCACAAGGCTGACGGAGACAAAAATACATTGACTTTAAAACGATTACAAACGTTTTCCACTACTAGTGAAAGTTGGCTCTATTGTAATCGGTTATATTGACAGCACTAGGATCGGTTATATTGACAGCACTAGGATCGTCCGTCTAGGTTTGGACTAAGGGGTTTTGAAGAACTGGCATTTGCTGATTTAAATGTACAAATTGGGTTGTACCCGGGGTGAAATAAATCTATTTTGTGTTTAATTATGACTCATTCATTCTACATACATACAGGGTGTTCTCACCAAACTATAGGTGAAAAACGATAGTTTATACACGTGTTGGGGTGTTTGCCCCAACACCTGTGTAAATTTATCGATTTCACTTGCTTTTGCCTTATTATTATAATTGTTTCTTTGCTAAATGAAATAGTGTTCATGACGACATTATATCTCAGCTTAGAGGGCTATTAATTTTATTTCTTATTTTTAATCTGTTTACTGTGTTATTGAAAACATAATTATTGTTTACAGACACAATTCTGTGCAAATTGGCGGAGGCATATTCCTCCAGCATGTTTTGGCATTTTTCAGCCATAAGAATTATTTCTAGTTATCTCTAGTCCATTTCTATATTAAAAACCTAAGCTAAGACACGCGGCGCTCTATGCCAAATTGAAACAGAGTTATAACAACATTCTTGGTGAACTCTGCTTTGTACTGATTTTTTTCGTGCTACTGAGTATGCAGGCACTCGCCTTACTAGGACAGCTTCCAGTGACGTCACTGTAGAGATCCTAGGCACTACAGCAACTTTCAGTAACACTCTCTAGGAAGCTCGGAGAATCGATAAGGTGATTAGCAAATTGAAGAAATAATTAAAGAGGAAAGTGCATTTATAGTTAAACAAATGAAAGAAATATTATTCTAACAAAAGACGGATTCCTAACGGATGAAAATTTAATAACTACGGGTCAAATCATTTTATGAGGTCCTTAAACACCTGTGCAAAGCGGCTTGTTTGCATCATTAAGTGCGCCTTTTTCTTAATAACTTGGTTGTACCCCTCGCACTAGTACAGAATGTCAAACATATTATACAATATAGCTGAGACCCGCATGTTAGCCCATATACATACAGAATACCATCCATATATTTTCCTCTTCTATGACTAGTTTTATGTGTCATGTGCAAGCATTTTAAGAGACGGTATTGGTCAGAAACACAACACACCTGAATTCATAAAAGTATATTAGCATGTAAAATGCCATATGAATGAAGTGAATATGAGGAACAAAATTCTGACCAAATTTACTATTCTAAATGTTCTGTGCCAATAAAGGTTAGTTTTCAAAAAATTAATGTAAGTTCCAATAACTCCGCTTCGATCAATTCACGAAGTTCAGACCAGAAAATTATTTATTCTATTATTCTCAAAGTTCTCTCCTTTGAGAATAAAAATAAAAGTAGCATGTTGCTCCACTTGCGGCGAAACTGGGTCATATAATTCACTTCTTGCTTGAAAAGAGCTACAATCGAAAACAAAATACTCTAAAAGTTCTAAACACAGTGGTTGGATAAGAGCTCCATAACTTGAGGCTAAGCATTTGCCTTTTACGCCGCTTGAATATCTAATGGATAGGACCGTTTCGGTCCAGGTCCCAGCATTAAATTGGCACTAGCCCAATCTATTGACTCAAGCGAAGCTAAATACCAAGGAAAACTTTACGTGTCGAAAACAAATCTGCTTTCATTTTCAAAAGTTAAAACTCTAAAAATGATCATGTTAATTATAAATTAGCATTTTTGCAATCTGCCAAGGTTGCAATTCAGTTTATCTTCTAATGAGGTGTTTTTAAATAAAGAACTGATGTCTCGTTTCAGCTTTATAGGGTGTTTTAGATTGTTAGGTATTACATATTTTGTATAAATTAAATGATTTACGCTTAATTTTTTCATATCATTACTTATGAATTTTTTTTTAGTGCATTTTGCCACCTCCGCTAATGACAGTGTCCTTGTTAAAATAGTTGATCCATTTGATTTATGCTAACAAAGGCATCTAGTAAGGATTCTTGGAATTATTATAGAATTAATTATATATACTGGGTGTCTTAAATAGCGTGTGCCACTACGGTTATCTCTGAAACGGTAAGTGCTACGAGGTCGGTTAAATGAGAGAAAAGTTGCCCTTTTTGATACCCATTCAAGACCACTCTTCTGTGTTGTCAAATTCCTGTTGGTTTCTAAATTACAGGGTGATTTATGAAAAATGCCTAAAAATATATCGTCGATTATTACAAAAACTGTTCATTTTCGAGACACAGTTTGAATTCGGAAGATTTATAATTTTTCTGTTCTACAATATGGTGGCTTCAAATTTCACCTCCTGCGTTTCGTGTTCCAAACCAATGACGTACATCACACATATAAAACATATTTTTGTGTATTTTTACCAGAAGCGTGTATGACATGTGTGCTCACTCCTTTCCGATCGCGCACCGATCGGATTCTTCGAGCAACATCGTACCAGAATTGAATCGGAGGGATGTATGACAGGTATGTCCCGACCTTACTCTGAAATTTGAAAAATTAATAGTTTGGTACGAAGCCTGGAACAATATTGATGATTCATATTTTTCATGAACAGGTTTTCTTGTGAAAGCAAATATAAAACTGAATATCCTAATATTCCCTCGGCCATTAGGTTTATGCCTCATGTAGCTTCAAGCATACATATCCCTAGACTACAGAAAAATACAAAATAGACTCGGAATCGGATGAACTAGACGCTTTTACACTAAAATCCGGCACAAGTTTACAGGAGAAAGGCGATACCGAATGTAGAAGCAGCAAGTAGCTCTTTTTTTTTATCTCAGGGAGAACTCAACGATCTTATTCGGGATTTGGATCTCCCTAGAACAAAGGCTCGTTGATCCACATTTGCAGCAGTGCAATCTACTACAAGAAGGGGTGAACATTTCTACGTATCGGAAAAGGAAATCTAAGCTGCCAGTATTTTTTACAATCCAAAATAATTCGGACTATGAAATTCCAGGTTTAATGAACGAACTTAGCTTTTCGTATAAACCTATGGCGACTTATTGTCTACAACCTGTGAGTCGTGCTGTAAATATGAAACATGAGTATATTGCTACAAAACATTAAGTATTAAGATCATAAAAGGAGTTGTTGCAGTACCTACAGGATTGCAGAGTGGTTACACCAAATATTGTATTTAAAGAATGGCCAAAACGTGAAAACGTTAAAACTTCGCTAATGAACCCGTAGTTGAGCAGCATAAAATCTTATTTAACTGCTCTGTACAGGATGGCTCGAATCCGTGTCTATATATATGGAACTTGAAAACCGTAAGAGATACAGTGTCGGTCAAATTAAGGCAAAATTGCGCATTTAGGTGCCTAACAATATGCCGTTTAGAAAGTTTTAAAATTACAAGTATTTCCGGAGATATCCGGCAAAAACCGAAATTTTTAAAAATCGTTTTATTTTTTCCTGTGCTTATTTGAAAACGGATTTCAAAGTAAATTGCACTTTTTCCGCTCTATCCAATGATGTTATCCAGTTTGAAATTCGACGTTTCGTCTTCAAGGGATCATAATCAACTTTCTTTTTTTAAATACGAACTTTAATTTTTTTATCGGTTTTCAGATGGTATTGGCGTTATTAATATGAGTATGTGTTTTTATTTTTTTTTAATTTCTTTTTTTTTTATTTTTTATAATTTTTTTAATTTATATATTTTGCTTTGGCGTAATTTTAAATAATTTAAGGTAGGTACTTTTGAAATTTTGATATTCTTTAAAAACATTTTATTTTGTTTTTTGTATTAAGTGGAAAGTTTGAACCCCTATTAAAAATAAAAAATAGTAAAAATATTTTTTACGAGAATATGGCCATGAACTATTATCAAACATGTTGCTAGTGCAAAGATGAAATATTTTCAACTTTTAACCAATTAATTTTTTTTTAATAGAGAACATAAACAATTTTATATTCATACTGCGTGATACTATAGGTACTTTGATGGAAAAACACACCTGTTGGAATTTTACATACAAATAATAAAAAAAATAATAATTTATAGGCAGAATTCCAATAGGTGTGTTTTTCCATCAAAGTACCTATAGTATCACGTAGTATGATTATAAATTGTTCATGTTTTTTATTAAATAAATTTTTTAATTGGTTAAAAGTTGAAAATATTTTATCTTTGCACTAAGCAACTTGTTTGAGTAATAGTTCATGGCCATATTCTCGTAAAAAACAATTTTACTATTTTTTATTTTTAATACTGGCTCCAATTTTTAACTTAATACAAAAAACAAAATAAAATATTTTTATAGAATATAAAAAATTCAAAAGTACCTACCTTAAATTATTTAAAATTACGCCAAAGCAAAATATTTAATTAAAAAATAAATAAATAAAACTTTAAAAAAAAACATATACCCATATTAATAACGCCAATACCATCTGAAAACCGATAAAAAAATTAAACTTCGTATTTAAAAAATGAAAGTTGATGATGATCCCTTGAAGACGAAACGTCGGATTTCAAGCTGAATACCATCATTGGATAGAGCGGAGAAAGTGGCAATGCAAAAGTGCAATTCAATTTGAGATGAGTTTTTAAATATCCTGTACATAAAACTAGTACCTACAAACATTTTTTTCTTCAAACGTCAGTAAATCCGTCATTACTCGACTGTGTAGGCGGCCGTGAAGTTTCGTTTTTCCTCCGCCGGAGCTTTACTTTTCACTTTTCCGCCGGCGGAGGTAAAAGTGTTGTCATAGCAACATAGATACAATACAAACAGACAACACAATAAGCGTCAACAACTCAAGATTTATTAAACTACAATTTGTATTTATCACTCAATTTATGACTGCATTTCTAAAAATCACTAATTTAGGAACAAATTGGTTATTATTTAATCAAACTTACTCAATAACTGCTTATCAATACGGAATTAAAACGCAATCGGAGATGCAATCTTAAAAAAATTATTATTGTTGACAGTGTCCACTGACAGCTTTATGTTACATCGCCATGGCAAGAACCTGTGCCTATTCACCGACACCGATCTAAGCCGCCTTGCGAACCCACTTATCTTTATTAATAATTATATATTATTACGATTAAAAAGAGATGTTTTTGCATTAATTTGTCGACATTTGAAGAAAAAACAGCATATTTTATTTGGAGGAAAAGTTACTTTTCATAGCTTGCTCTCTATTACCAGCCTCACTCCATTCGGCTGTTAAACACGAGCGCGCCATGAAAAGTATCACTTTTCCTCCATATAAAATAATATACTATTTTCTTCAAACGTCCGTAAATCCGTCATTACTCGACTGTGTAGGCGGCCGTGAAGTTTCATTTTTCCTCCGCCGGAGCTTTACTTTTCACTTTTCCGCCGGCGGAGGTAAAAGTGTTACCATAGCAACATAGATATAAACAAACAACAAAACAAGCGTCAACAATTCAAGAATTATTAAACTAAAATTTGTATTTATCACTCAATTTGTGCACTTTCTAAAAATCCCTAATTTAGGAACAAATCGGTTATTATTTAATCGAACTTACTCAATAACTGCTTGTCAATACGGAATTAAAACGCAATCGGAGACGCAATTTTAAAAAATATTTATTGTTGACAGTGTCCACTGACAGCTTTATGTTACATTACTATAGCAACAACCTGTGCCTATTCACTGACACCGGTCTAAGCCTAAGCCGCCTTGCGAACCCACTTTATCTTTAAAAATTATTATTATTATTACTATGCTCTCTATTAACAGCCTCACTCCGTTGGGCTGTTAAACACGAGCGCGCCATGAAAAGTATCACTTTTCCTCCATATAAAATAATATGCTATTGTTGAAACACTTCATAAAGAAGGAAATACTTTTCTTTATTTGAAAGAAAAATTATCTCGTATATGTGAAGCAAAGCTTAAAGAATGCATTTTCGTTGGCCCGCAAATGCAATACAGGGACAATACCTACTTTGGAAACTGCACTTTTGGAAAAAGAAAATATTGCGTAGACAAAAGAGCCAAAAAATATCAGTGAGAGATGAAAATTTTCAAAATGCATAACAGAATTTGTTTTAAGATATAACTTGTAAGTATGTCTTTGCCGTTAAATTAAATTAAAAAATAAAGCAACTAATTAAAAATCAAAATGGAAATATGGTATATAAAGCACTAATTATACAGTGTGTCCAAAAAAGTATGCAACATATGGGAAACTTCTTTATTATTGGATTTTCAGAAAATTTTATTCTTCATAAAAGTTGGTGCTTGCCCTAAAACAATAAAGGAGTATTTCAAATTTTACGTACTGCTTTTAGTGCGGACGCAAATGTAATTTTTCCGAAATCGCGTCAAGAGTAAAGTACCTTAATTTATTAAGATACAGCAAAATCTTATATGGAAAAGTTCTTCCAAATTAAAAAAGTAATCTAAATATGAAATTTGAGTTAAGTACATCAATTTTTAATTTCCCTTTTTTTCTCGATTTTTTTCTCAAACGTTATGTCAGCGGTGAATGTTTTGTTCTTTTGTTATTAGTATATTTGCCAAGTAACTTCAAAATTATTAAAAGTAGACATTAGTTACATAGTTGCATAATGTTTCAGTTTTTACAGAGATAAAAGCCAGTTTAGGTATCAGTGTGTTGCAAACAAATTTAAACAATTTTGGTCCAAAATAATTGTCCACAATAATTATTACAAAATACAATTGGAATGACTGACTCAATAATAATTAATTTCATATGTCAGAGCGAAGTAAAATTATTGCTATTTATTTGTTTTTATTCCAAATGCATGGCCTACTCTTCAAGACCAAATATTTTATATGGCTTTTTAGGATACTTGGGCATATTTTACTCATCGGGTGCAAAAGATAAATAAATTATTAGTTGTTTTACATGAAATGAAAAGAGTTGGGTCTATTCATGATTTTGAGTGGAAAAAATTTTGAATCAAAAGTGTTTTAATGTGTTTGCAACACACTGATACCTAAACTGGCTGTTATCTCTGGAGAAACTGCAACATTATGCAACTATGTAACGAATTTCTATCTTAAATAAATTTTGAAGTTACTTGGCACGTATACTAATAACAAAAGAACAAAACATTCTCCATCCTTAATTTAATCAGATGATCAAATTGAGGATGAGCAGTCTAGCCTCTTCTCTAGATATACAGGTTCCCCATAAACACCTTTAATTAGGAGCATATGCCAACAGATACCCGAATATATGTTTAAAAGCTGCATCAGATCTGTATAAAGCTGTATCAGACGTATATAAAGCTGTATCAGAGCTGAGTTAGATCTGTCTAAAGCTGTATCAGGCCTGTATATCATACCTGTCTGGCTTCGTGGAGCTAGCTTGCCTTACTGGATTCCTCAAGTCGGCTTTCTTTTAAATATTTAAATATAGTGGGATAACTTAATGCATATAAATAAATATATATCTTAATTTCGTTTACGAAATAAGTAAGTTTGAAGGTGAATAATATTACATCCAACGATAAAATAGCTAGATTTCCTGACAATTTCCTATCATATCCCTTTGGTTTTAAGTAATGTTTTGCTCGACAAGTGTTACACCGCAAGGATTAAATTTTAATAATTGTCCTATTCTTCTTTTCTAGAAACCTTAATAAAACTACAATTCTCTAGATTTAAATATATATTTGCTGCCTTCAGACAAGAATGGAAAAATCTCTTTCAATATAAGAGGTTGATGTTTCCAATAACAGCTCCATATTTCAATAGTTTTTCTGATACGTCTATTCTTTCAGAAATCTATTTTTAACCTGGAATATGAAGCTATTGAATCTATAATGTCTCATCAGGTGCCACACTATATTTTTCAGTTTATTTTATATTCGATACGAGGGTTTTAATATGGGTGTTAAGTATTTAATCCGATTGATTTTCCTTTTTGCCTTTTAATTGCCGACAAGCAGTTTTTATTGTGATTTTGACGCCTTATAGTACCCGACCAGTACGTCGGACTAATACCAAATATAAAATAGTCTACCGCTTCTGAAATGCTTTATATACTTATTTATACCGTGCTTTGGCAGTTAACATATGTAATCAGAACACCACGCGGGTATTTTTGGTAAAATAGTCTACCGCTTCTGAAATCCTTTGGCAATTAACATACACCACGCGGGTATTTTTGGTTTGATTTGGCCACATCGGATTTTACCAAATTGAAAGTTTGATAATACAGAAACTTATAACTTTATTAATTTTGATCTAATGTTCACCACTCAATATTCGAGTTTTAATTTAAAATTTGCTAAATACCCACTGAAAATTTATTAAACATTTACATTGTTACACCTACTCAGTAAATTTTGTTAGGACAGATATTATAATTTTTAGTTTAAATTCGATTGATCCTCTATTGAGCTTTCAGTTATTATTAGCTATATGCATTCACATATTCCAATACTATAAATTCTAATTAAATACTTTTCAATCTACCGTTCTGTTTATACTGCTACTTTTGCAGTTTTAGTTTAGTATCGATCGAACATTGATTGGGTTTTCAATTATTGCTAGCTTTATGCATTCGCTCTTTTGAAATCATCTATTCTGTTTCACTAGTTTAGTTTCAGTTCAATTTATTGTATAGAAAATGTGGAGGTCCATATACATCTGCAGATGGTCCATTTCCTTCTGATGGTGTGATGTGCGCAGGCGTTGAGGCAAAGGACGTTTGTGCTGATGATGTTGACGGATACACACAGAACAAGGAAGTTCTTTGTTGCACTACATTGAAAATCTTCCCTTTTGCAGCAAGTAGAAGAATGGAATCGAACGATTTGAGAGATGGTGCGATTATGACCAAAAAATCATCAACAGGTTGTTGTTCACAATTTTGACTTCGTGAATTTGACTTATTTGTCGAATCGGATTTTTTCTCGGACAGAAATTAAACCATTAGCATAGATGATGTAGACTCTTGAGATTTCACTTCAGTATTTGGGAGCTTCCTTTACATTTTGCATATGAAGGCATTTTTTCGGCAGAAACTCGATTGGCTGGAGTTGTGGAAGGTGGTAATGGCGAGGATTCAGTCGTCTCCTGAAGTGCATCAGCATTGCTAACATCTGGTGGTTGCTATGTTTCTTGGATGGAATTCTGCTGTTGTGAGTCATTACTGGTTTCAGACGCATCATCATCGTCTGGAACGTCACTTAACCCTTTCCACTCGGCGAGATGAGGAATTAAGAATTCAAGGATAGCCTCATATTTGTACTTACTGGTTGATGTTGCCGCCTGTCCAAATTTTGTTTTCCTTTTTTATCGAGCTTTGCGTAGGCTATTTCAAATACCGTTCCACTTTTTGTTGCGTTCTTCCTCTTGACCTACAACGAGTTATGTTGCCAATACAAGCCTCAAAATTGTCTGGGAGACTGTACTGGAATTACAAGAAAACGTACTCCATCGTTCCTCTAGCTGTAGTTGATCTCTGTTACAATTTCATTCTTGTAGACGTGGGAAGCTACGGAAAAACTCAAACGGTGTTATTTTACCTAATTCCTATTTCGAAAAAAAGCTATTCCAAAATGAACGCAATATCCCAGAGAAAACGCGTGTCTTCCAGGGACGGACACTGAAGAAGGATATCTGAAAATGTGTTTTGCATTTTGGTGCCAGAATTTAGGATGTTGTTAATGAGACCTCTCCAGAGAAATCCTGATAACATAAGGAGGGATGTACTTTATTTATTTATATTTATAAAGACAGCAAAGATACCGAACCAATTTAGAATAGATTTCTGCAACATAAGAGGCCTAAATACACACATAAATACACACATAAATTCGGTACACCAATATCTACAAGCAAATAGACCACACATATTAGCCCTTACAGAAACACACGTATGTTCTACAATAACAACAGTAAACTACTTCTATCCTGGTTACGACTTACATACCCGATTTAGATATAAGTTCGGAATATGCCTTTTTGTCCGAAGCGACCTTTCATGTCACCGCGAGGAAACACTCGAACCGAACAACCTTGACGTCATGTGGCTCAAGTTCATCGCAAAGGGATTAACCAAGTTTATATGTCGTCTCTATCTAAACCAACTCGAATCTCAGAGAGGGGCGAATTCGCCGCCCTCCTGGATCTTTTTCTGACCACCAATCCTGACAAGTACAAGGTTACAGTTGGTCCGCCATTAGGTACCCCCGACCACACTCATACAGAAGGATCCACCATTGCCTCGCGAAATCTGGCATTACAATTCTGCAAACTGGGAAGACCTAAGGCAGTTCTACCTAGATTTTCCTTGGCTCGACGTCTGCTTTACCACTGAACGATCAAGTTACTATCAAAAGGAAAGCCCTGGTTCGACAAAAGATGCGAAAGAGCTGTAGGAAGGAAACAGCAAGCCTATAAGTACTGGCAGCAAAATTAGACCGCTGAAAATCGCAATTATTTTATCGAAGCGAGAAACGAGAGCAAGCGTGTGATCGACGAAACTAAGGTCAAACACAATCAAAGGATCAGGAATAAACTTTTGCAATGCCCCAGTGGTTCCAGGAATTTCTGGTCGGTAGCAAAGGCAGTAAGTAACAATTTTACAAAAACGTCTCTCCCACCTTTGACGGACGAACGTGGCATCACGGCGACTACAGCCAAGGAAAAAGCGAACATGCTCGCCAAAATGTTTTCATCGCACTCTACCTTAGTCGTGCCCCAAGGCGAGACTCTCCCCACTATACCGAACATCAACACCACCATGGCAGAAGTCAAGTTTTCTCATCGTGATATTCGCAAAATCCTTAAAGAACTAGATACGCAAAAGGCATCAGGACCGAACGGAATACCTGCCATCGTGCTAAAGAACTGCGCAAACGAACTAACATCCGTTTTTTCCAGGCTTTTTTCTCTTTCTTACAGAAAAGGGATTTACCCATCCTCTTGGAAAGTCGCTCGAGTGCAACCTGTTCCAAAAAAAGGCAAGAAAACCACGCCCTCAAACTATCGCCCAATTGTCTTGCTTGCAATAATCTCCAAAGTCATGGAACGTGTAGTCAACCAGCAACTACTTAAGTACCTCGAGAGCAACAGAATAACCAGCGATAATCATTACGGCTTTCGCAAAGAGAGATCGACAGAAGATATATTGGCCTATGTCACTAATATATGGAGTAGGGCAATTGAAAACTACGGAGAGTCTCGAGCTATTGCGTTGGATATTTCAAAGGCATTCGACAGAGACCTGCTGATCGTAACGAATAATCCTTTTTACAGTTTTGCAGATGACAGTACCCTTGTCTCCCACTTTAGATCAGAAAAACCCTTACCAGCGACTGAGACTCATCACTGCAGACAGGAGCAGATTACAGCAATTAATCAAGACCTGGAGAAAGTTCAAACTTGGGGCGACCGAAATTTGATCCAGTTCAATGCAGCAAAGACCCAAGCAGCAACGTTTACTAAGAGGGCCAATACAGCGGGCCCTGACATCATTATGGCAGGATCGATCATTCCTTTATCCTCGTCAATCGGGCTGCTGAGTGTCTCAGTCAACAGCAATATGTCATGGCATGACAATGTTGCTAACATCGCAAAATCAGCCTCCCAGAAGCTTGGTGCGCTATTTCGCAACAGAAAACTCTATACACCGCAGCAGTTGCACTTGCTGTACAAAGCGCAAATAAGACCGTGCTTAGAGTATTGCTCACATAGCTGGGGTGCCGCACCAAAGCATACCCTAAAGCTGCTGGATTCCATTCAGAAGGGGGCTGTGCGTCTCGTCGGCGATCCGGAGTTGACCCCGGCATCTGGATAGTCTGGAACATCGCAGACATGTGGCCGAGATGTCTCTGTTTTACAGATACTTTCACGGCAGATGTTCCCAGGATTTGGCCCGCATAATCCCGCCCCTGGCAACTCCTGTCAAACAGTCCCGACAGACTGCAGGAGCGCACCAGTTCGTCGTACAACTAGAAACACCTAGAACATTGCTTTACCAGAACTCCTTTGTCTGGCGCACTGCATCACTGTGGAACTCACTTCCAGGACATCTGTTTCCCACTAATTACAACCTACAAATATTTAAGAACCTTGTCAATCAACATCTTCGCACACACACCGCTCGTCGAGCGCCATAGGATCTACCTTTAGCGTGTGTGCCACGGCCATAAAAAAAGAGGTGCCTTAAGAAGCTTGATGTTTGAACTAAAACTAACTAATATAAACTTAACAATATATACATATTTACAAATAAATACCTATAGACTACCGACTTAGGTGGTACCTAACAAGCGTCCACCTAAACCTAAAATAACTAAATAAATGACATGATATTTTAATTATAAATGATTATTTTAACACTGCACTTTTTCTATTCTTCGGCTTCATGCAGTCCTTCCTGGTGGTTGGGGGGGGGGGACGTGCTAATGTCCTAGTCCTTGTTCCTGATTTTGAGGGTTATATTCGCAGCATACATCTTGCACAACTTCATTCGAAATAATGAAGGCTACAATGTGACAGTACTGATGATAAGGCTCGAGAGGACAGAACTTTTCGCGAAGCATTTAAGTTGAGTCAGCAGTTTAAACAATTATTTAATTTCCCAGAGGGTATGTGGAGTGGCAAGAACGTCGGGCCCTCATGATTTGATTTGTTTGACGTTCTTATTTTGCCATCGTTCTGATTTATTACTAGCAGCTATGCAATACACTTCCTATTCAATAAAATTATTCATTTTCGTTTTAATTTGCATATATTTGACATTTTTCATCTACTTGTTTCTGTTGATATCCAGAAGGTCTTCGACACGATAGAATCTAAAGGAATAGTCAAAGCTCTCACCCAATGTCGTGCGGGTTACAGATACACCCGCCTAATATATAACATCTATAAAAAATCAACGATAAGTGTGCAATTCTACGAAAAAACCAATGAGTTCCCAATGGAGAGAGGCATCAGACAAGGGGACACAATGTCACCAAAGCTCTTTACGGCTGTTCTTGAATACGCCTTTAAAAAACTTAACTGGTGTAAGACAGGGACAAACATCGACGGAAAAATGCTCAGCAACCTTCGATTCGCTGATGATATTGTCCTCATTGCCGATGACCTACATAAAGCCGAAGTATTGCTTAAAGAACTTGCGCAAGTAACTAAAGAAGTCGGATTACAGATAAACCAAAGTAAAACAAATGTAATGACAAACTTAGTCATCGGTGGAACAATAAAATTAGAAAACAATATCATAGATGAAGTTACACAATATCGATACCTTGGTCACGAATTAAAAATCACTAGAGACAAGCAGACACCAGAGATACAAAGAAGAATCGGGTTAGGTTGGGATACATACGGCAAATTGAAGAGCGTATTTAATAGCGAAATCCCTATGAGCCTTAAGAGAAAGGTATACATACAATCAATGTGTGCTTCCAGTGGTAACATACGGATGCGAAACACTAACGCTCACTAAAATAAACATAAATAAGCTAAGGATATCACAGAGGAAAAAGGAAAGATCAATAGTAGGAATTAAGCTTACAGACCACGTAAAGAATATGGAAATTCGAAGAAGAACGGGGATAGAGGACATCAGAGAGAAAATATCAGGGCTGAAATGGAGATTTGCAGGCCATATAGCACGACTCAACGATGATAGATGGACCAAAAGACTATTAGAATGGAGACCCCGTGAAGATAGAAGAAGTCAGGGTAGACCACCGACGCAATGGGCAGACGATACACGGAGAATAGAACACACCTGGATGCAACTTGCAACATAGAAATTCTTGGCGGCGGATGGAGGAGGCAGTGGACACGAGAAGCTGGATGATAATGATAATGATGACCTACTTCTAGGTAGGTACCCGATTTTAAGGAAATACAAAAACGATAGATAAGCATTCTTCACTCAACACAACGCAAAAGAAAAAGATACTGGATTATATAGCAGCATTTTTACACGACTGTAATCTGAAAGCGGTTGAATAGATTTAAATGCGGTTTTCAAATGTTTAAATATCATTTCTTCTAATCTGCTAAAGCATTTTGACATGAAGCAAACCTCTTGGCATTATACAGAGTGAAACAAAACAATGCCAAAACCCCAGATAAACGCACACCAGATGCGAAACCTCCCACCTAACGCATGAAACAAGAATTCTATTAAAGCTCCACCTCCTTGGGATGGCCAGCCATCCCAAGAAATAGTCAGGGCAAGCTCTAGTGTGATTCTAAACGCGAGCCACGCGAGTCTCTTGGTTTAGTCCGAGAGCGTTACGAAAAATAATTAATCTTTATTTTATTTTTGTTAAAAATGCCTGGTTATAAGTGCCTTTATTTGAATTGTTCTACTAGAAGCGGTGGCGAAAAATCATTATTTAAATTACCCCCCGATCCTGAAAGGTATGTATAAATGTTGTTTAATGCACATTCCAGCAGACTTATTTCCAAAATTATTGCATATTCTAAAGTCGAATGAGCACGAAATTCAACTAAATCTGAAAACTGGCAGGTACAATGTTATAGTTAAATCTTTTTAAAATCCAACTAATGTTATACAGTGTCCGCCAGAATATTGGCCACATATGGGAAATTTTTTTATTATTATGATATCGGAACTTTTGTTTTAACCAATCAATTCTGCATGTCTGACAATCTAAAAATGCATTTTAACATTGAAAATGCTTCTGTTTTCCTAGTATGGGGCCTCAAATCGTGAAAAAGTGCATTCTACGTTTGCCTCATTCATGACGTCATACGCGTGAAAGTTCGTGTTAATTTGTTTATTTAAACATAAAATTGATTATAACGTATTAGAATCGGTTCAAATGACTAAAATAAATTTGAACTAACTGAAACTAACCGAAAGTTTGAACGACTAACCAAAATTAACCAAAAGCACCAAAACGGCCTAAAACGCATCGGAACAGGTTACAAAAATTGAAGTAAGTTAAAACTAATCAAAACGAACCGAATTTTGCCGACTAACCAAAACTAACCGAAAATATAAAATTTGATTATAACGTATTGGAACCGGTTCAAATAACTAATATAAATTGGAATTAACTGAAACTAACCGAAAGTTGATTGGACCACTAACCAAAACTAACCATAAGCGCCGAAACGGGCTAAAACCTCGGAACAGGTTACAAAAATTAAAGTAAGTTTAAATTAACCAAAACGAACCGAATTTTGGCGACTAACGAAAACAAACCACAAACATTAAATTTGATTATAACGTATCGGAACCGATTCAAGCGACTAAAATGATTTGGAACTAACTGAAAGTAACCGAAAGTTGATTGAATGACTAACCAAAACTAATTAAAAGCACCAAAACGGGCTAAAACTTATCAGAACAGATTACAAATATTAAGTTAAAACTAACCTAAATTAACCGAATTTTGGCGAAACCAAAACTAACCAAACACATTAAAATTGCTTATAACGTACCGGAACCGGTTCAAATGACTAAAATATATTAAAACTAACTGAACTTTACCGAAAGTTGATTGAACGACTAACTAACCAAAAGTAACCAAAAGCACCAAAACTGGCTAAAACGCATCAAAATAGATTAAAAATATTGAAGTAAGTTCAAACTAACCGAAATTAACAGAATTTCGGTGACTAACCAAAAACAGTAAAAATGCTTATAACGTCTCGGTACCGGTTCAAATGACTAAAATAAATTGGAACTAACTGAATTTTACCTAAAGTTGATTGAACGTATAACCAAAAGTAAGTAAAAGCATCAAATCGAGCTAAAACGTATCGAAATAGATTAAGAATATTAAAACAAACCGAATTTTGGTGACTAACCAAAAAGAACCAAAAACACGAAAATTGCTTTTAACGTATCGGAACTGGTTAAAATGATTAAAATAAATTAATACTAACTGAAATTAACTGTTAGTTGATTGAACGACTAACCAAGACTAACTAAAAGCACCAGAAAGGGCTAAAACATATCGGAACATATTAAAAATATTAAGGTAAGTTGAAACTAACTTTAATTAACCGAATTTTGGCGACTAACTAAAGTTAACCAAAACATTGAAATCAATTAAGACGTATCGGATCCGGTTCAAATGAATGAAATAAATTAAAACTAACTAAAACTAACAGAAAACTGATTGAATGACTATACCAAAGCTAATCAAAAGTAACCATAAACACCAAAAAGGACTAAACGTGTGTAAAACATGATTAAGGGTATTAAAATAAGTAACTAACCCAAATTAGCCGAATTTTGGCGGCGAACTAAAATTAACCAAAAACGTTCTAATTGGTTATAAGGCATCGGAACCTAAATTGGAACTGGCTGAAAGTAACCGAATGTTGATTGAATGGCTAACCAAAAGTAACTAAAAGCACCAAAACGGATTAAAACGTGTCGAAATAGATTAAAACTATGGAAATAAGTTAAAACTAATACGAATTAACCGAATTTTGATGACTTACTAAAAGCACTAAAATTGGGTATAACGTACTGGCACTTGTTCAAATGACTAAAATAAATTAAAACTAACTGAAAATTAGCATAGTTTGGTGCTTTTGTTCACTTTTGGTTAGTTGCTTAACCAACTTTCGGTTAATTTCAGTTAGTTTTAATTTATTTTAGTCATTTGAGCCGGCTTCTATATGTAATTACCAATTTTAGTTTTTTTGGTTAGCTTTGGTTAGTCATTCAATCAACTTTCGGTTACTTTCAGTTAGTTATAATTTATTGTCGTAATTTGAGCCGGTTGCGATACGTTATAACCAGTTTAAATGTTTTGGG
>MU183995.1:0-21146 GCA_016904865.1 Pissodes strobi
AACCAAAATTAACCAAATCTATTATAATTAATTATAACGAATTGGAACCGACTCAAATGACTAAAATAAGTTAATCGTAAGTGAAACCAACTGCGTTAGATCGGGGGTTGAGAGACGAATCGAATGCAATTTTTTTTGGTTTTTACAAACACCCCTAATGCTATAAATTGTAAAATCGACCAAAACGTGAAGTAATATGTATTTGTGTGGGATATTTTGATAAACTAAACTTACGTAATCTGCTAAAAGTCATTTCTTTACAATAAATTGTGCTGGGGTGGGCGAGGATTACTTTTAGTTTCTCACGACAGACAACTCGTGTTGCATGTCGTTAGATCGGGGAGTGAGAGAGGAATCGAATCCAAATGTTATTTTGCATTTTACAAGCACACTAAACATTATAAATTGTAAAAAGAACGAAATTTGAAGTAATATGCATTTATGTGGTATATTTTGGTAAACCAAGCTTATCTGATCTAACACAAACTAATTCAAACTTATATCAACTATTACTTTCAACACAATTATAAGTTTTCTCAGAGCTCAAATTTAATTACCTTGCATTCTGCTTCGGCATTTTCAATGTCTCCCCCGGTTGCATCTTTGTAAATGTTTGTGAATTTTTTAAATAAGTATATCGGAAAAAATGTTTCAGGTAGAGACGCGATTTTGCAATGACAACTTGAACATCTATTTTGAACAGAGTTAGGTATTCTCAGCTATATTGGAATGTTTAAACAAAAACTGTCGTGAAGCTATGAAAAGTGAGATCAGTGGAGAAACAATTACTTCACAAAAGAGCTCAGAATTTGATTTTAATGTGGATGGATCAAAAATGTATAGAAAACATATCGACAAATTAGAAGTACTATATTTTTCTCATTCGCATGACCATAAAACTGTATTGTACAATGTCTGCTTTTTGAGTCAACTTAAATGAACGGAAAAACATCATTTAATCAAGAAACAACTGATGAACTATTTTCTGTGCAATAAGTAATATGTTTGTAAGCTTTATTGTAATTGAATAGGCAGCTAGTTTTGATGTATTGGTGACAAGTAAGGTCAGAATAAATAAAATAATTTTACCTAAAATTGGACTGATTTCCATCAGGCTACGTAAAACTTCGATGCCGTCAATATTTTGATCTAAAAATAAAACAACAATAACTACCACAAATAATAATAGAAACAAAACAATTGTGACTGGTGTTCATGATGTTATTTGAATAGCCTTTTACATTGTTTAAAAGTATATCTTATCCATTTAACAAAAATAATTATTATTTTTTTAATACTATTAGATTTAATCGAAATAAAAAACAATTTGCCTCAAAACTATACTTCCATGGATCTACCATTTATTTATTCAGGTTGAATAACTAGGGCTTTGAAATACCTATCAATTCATATTATATTATATAGGTACAAGAACGAAAAGGACGCCATTGAACTTGTACAACGTAAAAAGCAAAAATACTCAATCAAGATCGTACGCCAAAGTGTCTAAACGTACTGTTATACACTATTGTAGGCATATATCGCGTGAATTCATCTGCATTTCTAGGTAGTAACATAGAGAACAATTTTTAATTACTAGTAAAGCTCACACCATTTTGATTATGAGAGAACGCTTATTTACAAACGATTAATTATGCACCTAGCTAAGTAATATAATAAAAACGTGACTTACCTTGAAATGATGGCACAAATGACCCAAGTCCCACTTAATTAATGTATCTTCCATCACAAATATTAAAAAATATAGCGACCTTGGGCGCATACACTCTATAAAATCTCCTTATAAGACTGCAGCAGAAATGAAACCGAACTGAGGGCACGAGAAGTGGGGAGTAGAGCGTCGACTCGGCTGCGCAACTGTTACGAGTTGTAAAAAACTCGGATGAAGTAAGATTATTTGGTCCAATATTCACAATCTTTAATTTAAAGCAACACTTATTCGTTTTAAATAACAGAGAGGTTTCGTATCTTTAAAGCTTTAAAGCGAATAAATATGTGTTCAATATGGAAAAAAGTCTTACTGACACAAGGCAAAGAAATAACCAAGAAAAATCAAACACGCCCATTTATTTAAATTAAAGACATTTTGTTTAATCTAAATATTTTTTATTTAAAGCAAATAAATAAAAAGCAAAGAAATATTTATTAAGATTTTTTTTCCACATTTTTATCAGTGTTGAAATTAGGAAACGGGAAAACTTTTTCATAATACCTCTCTGAAAACAATCATTTTAGACGTCTCTGTAGAAAGAAAGTAAGCCTTTTGGTCCGGGCACGGGAATAATTTTCCCGGTCCCTAATTACGGAGCGGGAAAAGTTTTCCCGCACCCTAATTTTAAGTACTAAATTTGCAGTTATTTAGTCACATAACAAGCATAAAGCATAATAAATCGGATTAAAATTATAGAGCGATACAGTCTACAAGCTTAATCTAGTACATTTTAGCGTCAATAGTCTAATTTTAAGTAAAATTATTTTATTTATTCTGACCTTACTTGTCACAAATACTTCAAAATTAGCTGCCTATTCAAATCACATCAAAGCATACAAACACATTTCCATAGCAACGCTTGATAAATATTAAATAGATACCTGTCTTGCTTATCTTGCAAGTTTGACATTTGCTTTCATTTGAATACAATAGTATACTTCATTACCAGTCCAGAAACTAGGCTTTTCCGGTGCGCGCACGACAGTTTCTGATGTGAGGCGTAGCCGAACATCGGAAATCGTGCAAGCACAGGAAAAGCTGTTTCTGGACGTGTAATGAACGATATTTTTCATAATACCTCTCTCAAATCAAGACATAAACATAAAATTATTATAATTTTACGTATCCAAAATCATGTCATAATACATTCTGTATTAATGAAAGCAAACGTCAAACTTGCAAGACAAGCAAGACGGGTATTTATCTAATATTCATCAAGCGTTGCTATGGAAATGTGTTTGTATGCTTTGTTGTAGTTGAATAGGCAGCTAATTTTGAAGTATTTGTGACAAGTAATGTCGGAATAAATAAAATAATTTTACTTAAAATTAGACTATTGACGATAAAATGTACTAGATTAATCTTGTAGACTGCATCGCTGTATAATTTTAACCCAATTTATTCTACTTTATGCTTATTCTGTGACTAAATAACTGCAAATTTAGCACTTAAAATCAGGGAACGGGAAAACTTTTCCCGCTCCCTAATTAGGGACCGGGAAAATTTTTTCCGTGCCCGGACCGAAAAGACTTACTTTCTTTGCTCTACAGAGACGTCGAAAATGATACTTTTCAGAGATTTTGGATACGTAAAATTATAATAATTTTATGTTTATGTCTTGATTTCAGAGAGGTATTATAAAAAATATCGTTCATTACACGTCCAGAAACAGCTACTCCTGTGCTTGCACGACTTCCCGTGCGGGCGCGATGAAATAACTTACTTTCTCTGCTCTACAGAGATCTCAAAAATGATAGTTTTTAGAGGTATTATGAAAAAACATTTGTCGTCAGAGTGGTTAATGTTGTATCTTGAAGCTTTTATAAATGTTCAGTAGGTTTATTGCAACAACATATTTTCGTTAATATTCTAATACAAATCAACCATGAGAATGAATTTTTAGAAACTGTATTCCGTTCACATTTCTGAAAGCTGACATTTTAGTGAACTTGGGCATGAATACAGAAGTAGACCCAATGCATAATTTAGTAAAAGGTGTATTGAATTCACATTTTACGAATTTAAACTTGGAAGAAGTTAGGATTGAAGTAAAAACGGATATATTTCGAATACATTCTAAATAGATTAACGAATATTATAGTTAAAAAAAAAGTCGTCTAAGTTTCAAAATTCAGTATGTTTGCTTTGTCATTCTAAGCATGCGAGTGTAATTGAAGAAAATGTCCTTTGCATATTTGGAAGCATTTTGCATTAATTTTCGATGCGCAGTCTCTACGTTGATTCTAGTAGATACTCTACGTCTAAATGATCTAAATTTATAAACACTATTCGTAAGATAACCCATCAGAAAGGTTCAGAGAGATGAGATCCTACTACTAAGCAGTCCAGAGATTAACTGAATATTTACTGATCATCGAATCAACTATCGAACTTACTCTCCGTACAGAGCGAATAGGTTTCGTCATTTAACTTTGGAAAAAGTTAAACAATGGCCCCGTTATTTTGCAGATGAAAATAAAACATAACACTTTAGCTCCAAAACTGAAAATCAGCTATCAGTTACACAGGGCAGCTAACCTTTAGTTATAACAGTATCTGTTATCAATTATCACGTCAGTCGGTTGTCAGTTTAATGTCGTCAGTTTAGTTGTCAATCATGTACCTTTATTCACTCTTCAATAATTTTTAACTAATAAATAATTACTAGTAGTAATTTTTAATATTTGCTTTTTAACATACCCTATAAACTATAATAGGTTACGCAGTGGCACGGTGTAAAAGTGCATTTAAAACAATATGTATGTTATGTTATGTGGTGTAAAATGTTTGCTTGTTTTGTGCTAAATCCGCAGTATATAATAATATAGAATGGAAAATTAGTCATAACTAAGTGCAAACCAATAAGAGGACTTAAGATTTTCTAGAGACAATGTTAACAAAAAACCTTGAGTACTTACAAAATTGAAGTCTGTATTATCTGAATGCGACGCATTTTACAATCCACTTATCTACTTTCTGAATATTTTAAGTTTCTCAAAAGTGAACATTTGCCCAACAAAATATACCGACCGGCAGCGAAAGCTACAGTAGCTCAGCGGACGTTTTTAATTTGTTTATGAGAATCTTTTTAGTGCTTTTTGCTGTGTTGCCGCTATTGAAAAATGTATAATTTACTAAGTAAGAAATAAGTAGCTTTGTCTTGGCTCACAAAAAGAAGTTAATTAATAAATAATATTCTGGGTGGAAAGCCTATGTGCCTACAGATACAAGGCTTAAAAAGGCGCGTTCGATGTGCTTCTTTAAAACTAAAAATGGTAAAATATTTTATAAACTAAATATTAATCATACCTTTAATTTTTTCAAAGTGTCTAATTTTCTTTTTTTTTGTTTTTAGATAAATATTTTTCATGAGCAAATTGGTTATTTTTTTTCTTAACGTAATTATTAAGCAAAATATTTGAAAATATTGAACAAACCATTATAAGACACGTTTTATAGTCCCTAGCCCAAACACATATCGAAAAAAAATCGCTGAAGGATTCATCCTGTGCTTTTTTAAAGTTAAATCAGTTGAAATAGCTTTCTGGTTAACTACCAGAGGGTGATATTCGGTGGAAACGTCATTAATATATTAAAAAAAAAATGCAAATAATGAAGGAGCACCCGTTTATTATTGTCCGTTAAGGCACCACATTGCAGGTAGTTGAAATACTCATTTTGGATGCAATGTCCCTTACTTTAAAGGCATGCAAATATCACAAGTAATTTGTTGAAATCGTATGAGTGGCATAACCCCAGATATATATCTCAGCTGACTGATCAATCTTATACTCACTTAAATATTCTGTGGGGATTGAAAATAGATATTTGTCACAATCAGTATTTCAAGGAGGGTAAATCCAAATTATCTCGCATTAGTGTAAAAGTCAAAGTCAAAATATGCTTTATTGTAAGAAGAACAAATCTCTTGTCTACAAAGCTGTCACTTATGCATATAAAATAAGATCAAGTAATATAATACAATACAAAGTAAAAATCAATTTTAAAATTAAAGTGAGAATAAATATAGGAAGAAAGATACAAATGCAAATAAAAATACAAGAAAAATACAAATAAAAATAGAAATAAAAATACAAATGAAAATAAAAATACCTGGCAAAACTACCAACTATCATTATAATACTCCTCCAGGCTGTAATAAGACTTTGCCGCCAAAACACTCTTAATCTTCCTCCGAAACCGCGAGTATGGCAACTGTCTGTACTCAGTGCCCAAACGGTTATAGATCTTGAGGCCCTCGTACATAATTGATTTTTTTGTTACTGTTAGTCTGGGAATAGGAAGGCGCACATTTCGGTTTAACGCCAATCTTGTATTATGTGATCTATCAGGGATCTCAGCACAAGATTTTTTGTGAATCAGACAGACTGTTTCAAGGATATATAAAGATACTAATGATAATATTCCGTGCTTAACAAACAGTGGTCTACAATGTTCCCTAATTCCTACCTTACACATAAATCGTATGGCTCTCTTCTGCAAAACAAAAATCGAATTGAACGACTGTTGGCTGCAAAAGCCCCAGAATGCTATACCATATCGAAGGTGCGACTCAAATAGTGAAAAATACACCATCCTAGCCGGTCCCCAATTCGCCCGAAACCACTCTGACGGCAAAGCAAGCAGAGGCCAGTCTAGAATGCAGTAATGAAATGTGTTAAGCTTATTTAAGCTTATTGTCTATCAAAAGGCCGAAAAACTTACTGACTGATCTATTTTCGACATGTTGATCACTTATATGTAAATCATTAAAATTAAAGCCAAAAGTAAGTACATTGGTTTTAGTGACGTTTAAGCCAAGAGAATTAGCATCACACCATGCCTTAATTTTTGATAGATCCGAGGTTATAAATTCCTTAAGATTGTCACCCGTTTTTGCATGCCATAGGAGAGTGGTGTCGTCGGCGAAGGGGGTGATCTTCCCCCGAATATCGATCATCGCAAGGTCATTTATATACACTAAAAAAGGACAGGTCCCAGTACGGATCCCTGCGGCACACCAGAATGACACACCAGGGGTGCAGACTCATCGTCGCCAACTCCCACCACCTGAACCCTCCCCGAAAGGTATGTTCCGAACCATCGATTAGCAGTTCCCCGTACACCATAGTGGTGAAGTTTCCGCAGCAGCACCTCCCGATCTACGCAGTCGAAAGCCTTTGAAAAATCGCAAAACACTGCCGCAGCCACATCACCACCATTCAGACTTGTGTATAGGGTCTCCAAAACCGAAAAGACCGCATCACTCGTGCTCTTAGATGCCCGGAAACCAAACTGCGAGCTGCTTATAACGTTGAATACGGATAGAAAATTAACTAGCCGCGATTTTACACATCATTTAGCTATCATCCAAATTATCTCCTTCTTTTAAATAATTATTGAATTGGCTATCATGGTCTGAAGACTCGAAATTAAGTAAGCTTTGTTTAAATATTCCATGTTTGTCTTTAGAAAATCACATACCATAAGCGTTACTAACTCGTCACTTTCGCAATGTATGAATTTGCACAGAGGCATTGTTTTCAAGCTGAGACCATCTAGTTTAATTTCGAAAGGTTAAATCCATTTTAGATCACCAATTCATTATCTTTCAAAAAATCTTTTTTAATACGCATGCATCATAATCAACGATTATCGCACGCTGCGGCGTGCTTAAAATGATGTTTATGATGCGTCTACTTTTTTAAAGGTTGCTATAGAAACATTTGATCATGTCAAATGTGACAGATTAATATATTCGTCAATATATCACTTAAGTTTAATATTTAAAACATTTTTGAGATTATGATGCATTCGTAATAAAAAATAGCGTATGATATACGTGTATAAGAGGCCTTTAAAGCCCTTGCGACTTGCAAAACACTCCGCTGCGCGTCATGTTTTGAAATATGTCGCGCGTACTTCGTACTTTAAAGGCCCTCTTATACACTTATATCATAATATACTATTTTATTACGCATGCATCATAATCAACGATTATCGTACGCTGCAGCGTGCTTAAAATGATGTTTATGATGCGCCTACTTTCTTAAAGGTTGCTATAGAAATATTTGATCATGTCAAATGTGACAGATTAATATATTCGTCAATATATCCCTTAAGTTTAATATTTAAAACATTTTTGAGAATATGATGCATTCGCAATAAAGAATAGCGTATGATATATGTGTATAAAATACCTCTAAAGCCCTTGCGACTTACAAAACACTCCGCTGCGCGTCGTGTTTTGAAATATGTCGCGCGTGCTTTAAAGGCCCTCTTATACACTTATATCATAATATACTATTATTATAGTCGTATGACTGTCCACTGAAACATGATTGAGAATATTTATACACTCATTGGCCAAATCTAGACTATAAAAATATATTTTTAAGCCACTTACAATTTCAACTTCCCAAAATTTAGGAACATTGAATTTCTGTGAGTAATTTAAAAGTTCTTCAAAATTTTTAATTAAACTTGATCGTTTGAAAGCTTGATTAAGTTGAAAGTTACGGTTTTGATGCTCCTGGTTTCACTCCAAAAATATTATTTGCCGCCATTAAAGTAAGGTAAACGACCCCGGGGACCGCCGCGCCGGCTTATGCGCTCCGAAAAAGTAACTAGCATTTCGTAGAGGTTCTTGGCAATCCCTCCACATAAAGATTTTGTAAGATTTCAACGAAATCCAGGTAAAAAACACAATTTGGATACTTTGTATTGTCATGGTAGCATTATGCTTACAGTGGTCAAGCACGCGCGATTATGTCAGTCCTGTAATAATTAAATACACTTCCAAATGTGTAATGATTAACATTCAATATCCAGTTCGAAATTTTTTGAAATAATCTACATTAATTCGAGTAAAAATTTTGCGGCAAGTAGGCCTGTATTATATTGATCGAACGGGGTGAACAAGACTCTCTTAATATATGATCATCGGACCGGTTAAGGCCATCATTTGCAGACTCGACCCAACGCTGAAGATTCATTGTTGGGGTTAGCCTTATTGTTACATTGTGTCGAGTACAAGAGGGGCGATATACAAAGCAATACTTGTGGCTAAACAATTCTATTTTGGCGGTTTGTGTAATTAGTGGTGTAGTTATAATTTAATGACTACTAAATTTTGTGCCTTTGCATCAGCTGTGGGTTAGTGGCAGAATCAATTAGTTCGGTACTTGATTTATGTCTATCTATGAAAGTTACTCCAAGCAAGTTATTGTACGTATATGTAATAAATCGAATAGAGTTGAACAGTCCCAAAATTCGCAGTTCTGTTTTCTTATACGAGGAGTATAGGTGACCTAACAATTACTTTGAGCATAACTTTATGTAATATTATCATTAATACTTTATAAGTTTACCCTCAAAGCTTATTATTAGGTAAAAAAAAATCCTGCACAATATTATTGAGAGATTTAGTCTAAAGTTTAAAACTAATCATGAAAACTGTTATAAAAGACATCACGGTTATCTTTTAGACTGTTTTCATACGCTATCAGCAGCATAGCAATATTTTCACGCTCTTTTATGACTCTTAACTTTTTAATTACCTTCACTTCAGGTAAGAAGAAACTGAGAATGAATGGAGTTAAATAAAAGAAATGTAAAATTGAAGTTAATGAAATTGGCAAATACTGATGCATAGGCCAGAATAAGTTGTCGCTGAAGCATGTAAATTAGGCTCTAGCTCAAAAACCGGTAACTAAGGGGGGGAGGGGGGGGGGAATTATGTAAGCGGCACAAGTCGGATAATACCTTCGCAGAAAATGAAATATGATTAATAAATCAGACGAGAAGTTAAATCAATTTAGAATAATGATAAATAAATAAAAACGATTCAATTATTAACCCTGCAGTAGTCGCGCTAATATTTAAGACAGAAGTGTATATATTAGATTGATTTTCTCACGGTTCGATACATTGGGGTGAATCCAGGACTCTCCAGGAAAGGAACGCTTGCGATCAGGGACTACCCAAGGCCCCGCTTCGGAAGAAGAACGTCTAATCAGCTATCCATACGAGTGGTCAGGCAGGTCAGCCTTATAGAGTAGGAAGACTTCTTCTATCGGACGCAGGACTCCTTACATAGTTAGGTAAAGAAACTCTCTCAAAAACAAATGTGAAATAACGACGAGGTATCAAGGGAAATATCAGGAAAAAAATACAGGAGAAAAACTTCTGTAAATAAAGTAAAAGAGGGGATTAGGGACCATCCACAAGAAGTGGAATTTTCTCAAACTACCCAAAAAATACCAAGCCACTCTCCTGACAGAAACAGTAATCAATTCCAATTCTTAAACGAGTTTCACGCACAAACACCAACAATTACCCAAAGATAAGATAAAGGGACGCCAGAAACTCAATAAACAGGTCGGATGGAAAATCCCACTGGAAGGCAAAGTAACTTCCTCTAAAAATTCCCACTTCAAGAATTTCGACTGGCCAATTGAAACACAACACGCATATCACATGTCTAATCCAACAATTTTCCCAATCTATTTCGAAAATAATATCTCCGGACTTTGACATACGAAGTACTGCCGATTAGCAACACTTCGGTGAACGACCAAACTAGTGCAAAAATCTGGCCCGTTACAATGTATCGACCCGTCGGATTTAATTCTCCTGAAATTAAACGCTTGGGACGTGTACGGCAGTATATTTCTGGTATTGTGAATTTCTCACGGAGTAGTTATTTTTTAACTCCTCGAGCTAGTAGCTAGTGTGATAGTTTACGATCACAAGATAAATTAATGTCACCCTATACAAGGTGGTCGGTGATAAATGCGTCATAGATAAACTTTACATAAATTGTATAATTGTAATTTTCATGCGCCTGATTCAAGTCTGCTTCTCGGATTAAACACATCACGTCTGGCAAGGTTGCTACATCTATGATTAAGATACTATGTATAAACATTGGTTCTTAAGTCTGGTCATTAAGACGAAACTGTGTCCCTGCCGGTAAATTCTGTACATTCTTGAATTGATATAGATATCAGTGTGTGGACCGTTATAGTTAATTTTATTTTTTTATCTCAACTCACTATATACCTGAAAATAAGCTTAAAATCTATTTTTCTTGTTCGCCTGTAATGGTCTTTACACGTAGTAGAAAGAGTTAAAACGAACCAATCTCGCCCAATAGCCTGCAATATAGTTTCTGATATACATAGTTCTTGTTGCTGCACGATAATTAAAATCACCATACACATCGATATTCATTTGTTTCAATCAATGAGTTAGTCCGATGGGTAATTAGTGCGTGCATACACATCAGGGGCATTCTAAAGGAATTGTGGAACATTACAGATAATTAGGCTTTGTTGTAGACAATGCGGGACATTTCAACGTCTTATGGGGCATTACGAGAGATTAGTTCAGTATTCTGGCAACTTTATGATTATTTAAAGACATCCACAAAAAGCAAATCATGTCGTGTAAAGATCATAAAAAAAACTGATTTTACACCTTAATACAAAAATAAGGCTTTGCAGGTATTTTGGAACATTACAGGTTAACGAGATGCATTGTACGAGCATAATAAGAGTTGTGTGGGGTTTTAAGCATACCGGGATATCGCAAAATATAATGGTGGGGGGCATTGTGAGATATTGTTGTTGTATTGTGGAAACATTTCGGAATTATTTAATTACTAAGCGTGTACACAAAACAAGTTCAGTTTAATTCATTGTTATATAATCGATATAAAATCACGTCGTTTAAAATGAAAAAAAAACAAGGGTTTTAACAACTGCGAAGACACAAATAGCAAAATTCCGTATTCCCTGGCTGCACTTGATTGACATTTTGAATTGGAACTCCAGCTATTTTTTCTATTGTTCATTGAAAGATTTTGAACACTTGATCGATTTACAAGATGTGGCTTCACCAAAGACATTACCAGTTCCTTCAGGTATAAACGCCGTTCTTGGATAGGATCATCGTTATTCGCTTTGTGGATGATATAACTATTTACACCACCAATATTTAACATTGAAAAGCAAACTGCTAGAGGCCAATGACAGCTAACTCTAGAAACTAAATGTAAAGCTTTCATTTCATCAATGACATCAACTGCTCCTTTGGTAAAGTTGTAAAATGAAATGATATCAGATTTGAAATTTTCTCCTGTGTCTGGATCTATTGCATCTTTGTCATGCATTGTTGACAACCGAAGCACATTTTTACTATTTTTCGGTACAGAGGAAACCAGCACACTTTTCGGCGAAAAAGCACACATACTGCTTTTGGCTGATCTGCCTTTTATGCCTAGAAGTTCTGGTGGAATTTCTTTATAATTTTTCGTAAAGTGCCAATAATGGTTGTCCTGTGAGTTGCTAAAAGCTCATTACCTTAAGGCACCGAAGAGAAATAGTTATCCGTTGTGCTTTACAACGGTCAACGAGTTCGGTAAATTGTTTTCTTATTGGTGCCAAATTGTCAGTTTCTATCCGTTGATTTCTTGTGGAAATGTCATCAAATATCATTGCATGCAATAATGTGTAGAACCTGCTGATTGACATTGTTGCACGAAAACATTCAGGGGTGGTAGCATCATCGGCTCACAATTCTGCAATGTTCACATGATGACTTTTCTTTAGCCCAGCGAGATAAAGTAAACCTATTATTGCCCTCATTTCGTCAAAGGAAGTGTCTGGAAAATCTCTCCCACAACCATACCTTTCGCGCATCCTCCCCAAATATACGTTGGTGAAGTTGACTATTTCTTCAATTGTATCGCCTGGGAAGAATTTCCAGTATTGCAATGGAATCTTCGCATTTCGAGCAATAGTTTTCACACCGGGTAGATGTGTGATTATGTTTCCTAGTTCGACCGGCTCTAGAAGGGACATGTTTAAGCCATTGCATTCCTTTGTCTTTTCCACGAAACATAGGGAAATCCAACTAGACATCTTGAGGCAAATCACCTTCACCCTCAGAAATGAAAACGGTGCCGTCATACAGTAGGATGTGTAAATATGCTGCCGGGTTAAGGAGTTCTTTCCATATATCGCGATAAGCTTAAAGTCATTTGCTTACTTTAAAATCTGATTAGTATCTGATTAATATCAATGTTTTTAATAACGTACATGCATTAACGTCATACCGATATTAACATATTATTTTTGTGTTTTCACTGATTAATTTAGCAAGTCAATAAAGTGGCTAATCGAAGTTCAAAACAGTGGCCCTCAGAATATCCTCTGTTAGCCCATTGTTTTTAATTATAATATATTTGAAAAGTACGTTCCATTAACAGGTCAGTCTGCAAATAATAAAATTGGCACTGTATTAGTTTTTTTTTTCTGCTCGACTTTCACGCATTTTTGATTTTTTTTATTAGCCAACGGCTAAATAAAGAAATTATTGATAAATTGTCTCACTTTCAAAAACCAAAAACTATTAAAGAAGAAAATTCAACAATATTTTGCGTTTTTGTCTAATACATTTCGATCAGGCGCTAAACGACAATAACGTGTGACTCAAATATCTTAATCAAGGGACAGGAAAGATAAAACAGAATTACCCTCTGTATAGATAATCGTTAATTGCCAGATGATGCAAGTAAATAGCAATAAATGTTAGATAGATCTATTAATTTATTGCTTTATTTGCTAACCAAGGGTTTAATCAGCATCCAAAGTAATGAACCTCAATAAATAAAACTAAATGTGAATATCTTTTTGGAAATATTAGGGCTCGCCATTAGTTTTGCTTACTGACTTAAGGGCTTCTTATGTATTCGGATAATTACCATTGTAGTAAATGAGAAGAGACTTATAAAAAAATCTTCGCTGTCTATCCTCATTATCTTACCTAAAGTAAACTCATTAGATCGCCTTAAGCGGACACCATTTATTCCGATTTCAAAGATGACTTTTCATTTTAAAAGCAAGTTTTGC
Organism: Pissodes strobi; assembly: GCA_016904865.1. Lineage (NCBI taxonomy): Eukaryota > Metazoa > Arthropoda > Insecta > Coleoptera > Curculionidae > Pissodes > Pissodes strobi. The sequence continues at coordinate 13,648 of MU183995.1, forward strand.
GAACGGCCACTAGTGATATAAATGTGTTGGTTATAATTTTCTAAATTAAAATAAATTGCCATATGGAAAAACCACATTAAAGCCCAGCCGGGATAGCGTGGCGTTAGCTTAGATGGATGGGTTATTAAGGGTCGAGAGATTTATCTGAGAGAGCTTCGCTTGGAAACATTGCAATTCGACCTTTTGGTAATATTAATGGTTTAGTTAACACATATTTTAATGCAGAGATTTTAGAACGCCAGCTGTAATTCTTCAACGATTCAAAAGATTTAATTACTTAGGCACATGTTGGATCAATAAATATCGAACTTCTTGAGGCAAGTTCAGATTTTAATTAAAAATATATTATTAACTAAGGTTTAGACAGACGCCATCATTGCCCGTGTATCGATTTCTGCGACGATTGATTTAAAACGCGAAAGGAATAGGTTAGTTACTAACCTAAATCGTAGTTAATATACAATTTTTTCCCCTATTAATGCATCTACAAAATATTTTTTTAATTTTTAAGGCATTAATTATATATATTTTATAAGATTAATTATTTCAATCAAGTTATATTTGCTTGGATATCTTGCAATATTATTTGTTTTTTTAATTGTCAGATAAGTTTGGTATCTGTCAATGTGTGTATTAATTTCCACGTATCAAGCCTCTAATGATCTAGGTCATTAATGAAGGAGAATAAGGAACAATTTTGAAAGCAGTTAAACAAAACGACCTTCTCAAGTTAAAAATTGGTCAATAGAATAGAATAGAATTTTATTTAGTACTTGAGCCAAATTACATGGATGTACAGGTCCAAATGCTACATATATTAAGCAAAAGCAATTTTGCAGCTATAAAAATAGAAAAGGCATACATACAAATAACAAACAAAACACTAATACCGGCTTTGCGGCATAAACACAATTTTATATCACATCGGAAAGAAATTCCTGTACAGAATAATAACTTTTTTTTTAATAGAATGCTTTTAATTGCCTTTTTGAAAGACACTTCATCTTCAACTGAACAGCAATTTGTTGAATAATTTTTTTCCCATGTATATGGGGAACTGTTCAAACCTACTTAGCCTATGACTATCTGTTGCGAATGCTTAAACATTTCAAGTACTATATGAATGATAATCTTGGTTTCTATCCAGTTGAGAACATTTCCTTTTTATAAATATTAATGACTAAAAAATATAAATTGATGGTGAAGTCAAAATTTTGTTTTGTACAAATATAATCTAATCCCAATCACTAATCTTAATATTCGTTTTTGGTTTATAAAAACTATCAGCGAATGTGCACTGTTGCCCCATAGGCACACATTATAATTTTATTGAGATAGCTATGTATTAATGAGTAATATACATACAAAATGTCGCTCTTATTAAAAAAACATTTTATACGAGAAATAGCAAAATATCCTTTGATCAATTTTGTACACACATAATTTATATTGGATTCTCAAGTGAGTTGATCATCGAGGTACAATTCCAAAAATCTTACTTAATTTGATGTAACTAAATTTGGAATGGGTACGAAGATTCTTAATTTAGATGCTCTAAAGTTAACATAAACAGTCTTGTCTACGTTAAGTATTAAATTATTTGCGCTGCAGTATTGGTTAAACTGTACAAATGCACTGTTTATCTTTTCCTGGAGTTCCGCAGTGCTCCTCGCATAGACAACCATAGACGTGTCGTCTGCAAACGTTATCTTGATCAAATTCAATATATGATCTGGCATGTCATTGACATAAATTAAGAACAATAGTTGTCCCAACACAGAACTCTGTGGTATCCCTAAATCAACTTCTTTGCAACTGGATAGGCTGTCTTCCACTTTAACTAAAAATGGTCTTTCTTTCAGGCAAGAGTTAATCAACCCCAGAACATTTCCTCCAAAACCATATCGCTGAATTTTTTGTAACAAGAAGTCATGATCAAGGCTATCATAAGCCTTGAATAAATCGAAAAAAAAAACCGGCAACGTCCATTTGTTTATATAAAAAATTCCAACAGGTCCGCCGCCCGCTCTCTCTCTCTGACGATCTACCAGCGCGAAAACCATGTGACAGTTAGTCACAGCATCATGAACATATAAAAAAATCTACAATTCTGTCATATAACAATCTTTCTAATAACTTATATTTATATTTATATTCAGCATAGCTACAGGTCTGTAGTTACTTTCGTCATTGGAGTCCATGTTCTTGTGAATAGGGACGACAAGTTCTATCTTCAAACTCACTGGAGAAATTCCTGTCTCAAAAACAAGCTCTGCAAGGTACCTTAAAGTTTCTGCAATGTCATCTTTAATTGCTTTTATGACCTTAACTGGAATATTGTCAACTCCTGTACTGCTCTTATTTTTTAATTTGTTATTTATTTTGAGAATAACATTTCTCTCAACGGGTTTAAATAAAAAGGTGTTATCTATGTATTTAGAAGAAAATGTGCAATTCTTTGATCCATGCTCTCCAAACTTTTGTTGAAGTGATATTTTGGTAATCTGCGAAAATATTTACAATTTCTGCCGGCTCAGAAATTAAAGAATTATTTTTATTTATTATAATTTTTTGCAGATTTATTTCTATTTATATCCCTATTTACCAAACTCCATAAAGTTTTTTGTCTGTTGTCGCTATCTCGCTATTCACAAGAAGTCTATTGTAATATTGTTTTTTCGCCAAATCAATTGCATCGTTGTGTTCACGTTTTTTGCGCTTCTAGTCCTAATATTTTTGGACAACCAAAATTAATTTTAATAACATCTAAATTTCTTCATCTCGTATTTATTTTCAGTTGGGATTCTGTCCCACGGAATTTGAAATATATGCAATGTTGTCAAATGTTTACCTAAGTTGGGCTGGGCTATTTCAGTTCCATATTTACAATCATAATTTTTCGATAAAAACTCTATTTTTGATGACGTCACTCTATTACTTGCTTTTACATGTATTCTTGTAGGTTCCAAAGATGTTTCCACCAGATTAAAGTTGTTGTATAAATCTAGTAACATCTGCTTTGCTACACTGTCCTTCAGGAAATTGACATTAAAGTCGCAACAAACAATAATATTTACTGTCATTTTCATACAAAACAGCAAAAAATCGTTTGCTGCATCGAGAAATTTAACAAAACTACTAGATGGTGGTCTATAAGCACATACAATACAGTATTTACATTTTTGAATTCTAAGTAGTATAGCACTACATTCAAACACTAATTCTTTTGCGTAGTTCTCACAATTCAGAGCTGTTTCTGACAAATATCATTGATCCTCCATGTCGGTGGTTTGATCTTACATATGATGATACTACTTGATAATCTGTCAGCGTAATAACACCAACATTGTCAGCACTGCACCAATGTTCGGTAATGCAGAGCATATCTGGAGTTACTGACAAACAATTCCAAAAGATTCATTTTCTTCGTGATACATTTTACATTGATAGCGGTTACTCTAATGTTTATTTTAGGTTTCGTCATGGAACTGATCGTCGTACTGACTTGCTCTTCTTTTCGTTTTTCTTGGACGAAAAAAGGTAAACTTCTTGACAGCTATACCCTTTGGCCAAGTTGAGGGAGTATTTAGTTCAGATAGTAGCGATATATCTGCACCCACCTTGAATGAAACACTTGTTGCACCCTTGTGCACGTTCAAAGGTTCCACCACAAAGCTATGATTGCTAATTTTTTTCTGTAAGTATAAATATATTTGAGGGGCCTGGGTACCTTGTTTTACTTTTCCGACGTATAGCCAGGCTCATTTGGGGGCAGCAGCAAAACTATTTAGATATCCCGGTGAATTTTGCTTATCATCATTTCCCTGATTAGCACCATTTTTTCCCCATATAACTTTGTTCTTAATATTCGTGGTTTTATTAGAAGCTTATTATTTCCTTATATCAGCAACTGTTTCCTTGGGTTCACAAGATCTAGAAGATCTAGAAGTATTGGCAACGCCGACGTTCTATAACTGTTTACTAAGCGTAGTATTTTCCCAACTTCTTTCAGTTTTTAGTAAAGTAATAATTATGGTTTCTTGATTAGAAATTTTGCGTTCCAACCCTTGCGTTAACCTGGTTAGCGATTGGGTTTCTTGTCTTGCCAGTTTTAGATCGCATTTTGAAGTTAATATTGCCATGCTCTTTTTAAGCTTATGTTCATTGTTCTCGATGATTTCACTTAAAGTGTCGTGAAAACTGAGACTTTCACTAAGCTCTATCGCACTCAACACTTTTCCACTGATATTTAACTCACTAGAGATTTTTTTGTAATTGTTATATGAATTAAATCCACTTTTCGGAATTTATTTAGCTAGAATTCGCTTTCCTCATGCGTTGCTATATTGTCGCGTTACCACTACATAATGGTTTATATTAACAAACATTATCTACGCTTGCGGCACCTAATATCAATTATACTAATATTTTGGCTTGATTTTAGCAAAAAGGCTTGACATTGATTGGTTAGGTGCGATTGTGATCAGTATATTATGCAATAAGCATTTAAAGATGGCTATTAAGACATGAGCATGAGAGTTACGTTCGAGCCATAGGCGAGTATCGTAACTAATGCGAGGGTCTTAATAGCCATTAAATGTGAGTTGCATACACTATTTTGTCTATGACCAGTCATAATAATAAAAAACAAACTTTAAATTTAAATATTTACTAAGTAAGTTGTCTATGAACTCATGTCAAAATTGACAAATTTTAAATTTGTCATGATCATGGCTCCTTGATATTAACCGAATGTCACTGTCGTGTTGAATTTTGATTAGTTGCAACCCAGTTTAATAATTAAACGGCGGCGTATCATAATGAGCTTCATTACGATATTGTTAGTAAATGTTAGTTTAATATCTAGTTTAGAAATTAAAAAAATATATGTAGATCCAAGTTTTGGACGCGATATATTTACGCCTACAAGCATATGTAAAAGTGTTGAGATCGTATAAAGGCATGATAATAAAGAACGTGCAGTGTGATACTGATAACTGTTTAAATGAAATATCTTTATTATTTTTGACATCCCAAGTTTATTTTCTAATTTTATTGTAATATACCATTACCATTAATATGTCAAAAATAAACAAAATGACCGAAATGATTATGGAAAAGTTGAAAAGGATCGAGTTTTATTCCATGAATAATAATAACATTACAAGAACCCGAAAACAGTAGGATACATTCAGAATGGTCGTAAAGTACCATCCGTACCAACTATAAGTAGTAGAAGGAAGCTACTAATCCGAACAAAAAACAAGAAAATATGAATTTGTTCAAATTATAAGATGATGATGATGATTAATTATGATACAAATTATTTCAATAAAACTTTGTAGACCCATCACTGTCGGTATTTATAATAGGAAAACCTCTCATGTTTGCTTCGATGAAAATATAATATATACTATAATTTGGCAATATTCTGGCAGTATGAGACTTTCTTCATAATAATTATCAAGTGTGGATGGATACATAGAACAGCCAACTTACCCGTAAACTCCATTGGAGCTATTTAGGAAAGACGTAACTATATTGAAGATATTTAGAAAAAAATTGATAGATAATGAATTTTAATGAATGAAGCAATTATAAATGAACTGTAGGGCCAGAAAAGAAGTTACGAGAAATGTGACAAGGTTAACGGAGGATATGCAGAGCATTTACGCTACGAATTATACGTTTTATGTATTTTCTTGTTTATGGTTGATTATATGTTTTAATTACCTAGTGTGGTATGGCCCAATTTAATAAACATAATTCAACAACTATACATTACAGGCCATTTTGTAAAATATTAGAAGAATACAAAGATGAATGTTTAAATTAAACTTCAAACATTAATGCCATGACATTTGAAAATAAACCTTTATCCCAGGTAGCATCAGATATCTAAATAGGTAAGCACTTATATAGAAAACATATCTTGTAAATATAAAGCTTTAAGATTTTGAAAACCGTTCAGTTTTGGTACCTGATATATTATACACAAAAATATGCACAATTAAATTGAAAATTCCATTAAGAAATGTGGTAAAAAAGAAAGTCATCATGTGCTTTGCTTTTTTGATACATCATGTATGCATTAAAATAAAAGCATGTATAAAATGAGATGAAATAAAAACAACTTTTGTCCGGAATATTTTTTCTTATTTCAAAAACTATAGATTTATTTCCATTTATAGTGTTGCATGGTTAGAAAAGTTTAATAATAATTATTTTACATCATAACTGCGGTATGACCATTATTATAATTACATGCGATGATTCGACAAGTGCTGTACGTATAGCAAAAATGCAAATCGACATCAGAAATTCCAATTTAGACACATTGGGTCAAATAAATTATTAAAAAAATAGTAACATAATAGAAGTTATTACATCTCTTGTGATGTATTGAAACGCCCGTGATCCAAGGCACATTCGTTGTTCCTATAGGTCAAGACTGTTTGGACGTGATCGTAACAATGGTTAATAAATTATCGCCACTGTTGGCAAAGACCCTGTTTAATTGACATTGTTTTGTAGTAAGTTCTAAACTAGATGTTTATAAAACAATTATCTTGAATAATTAAAATTTCGTAAGTGTACCGGTCCATACTTGCAATAAAGCACAAATGACCTTTCTTTATACATCTATTTTCATTTCTTGTACAGTTTAGTGAAAAGGCAGTATCAATTTATAGAAAATAACCTTTAGTGTATACAAAAACTTGAATAGAACATGAAATGAATTTATCTATTAAAGGAAACATGTACATAAGATAGAAACATATATTTACGAGAATTAAGTACCTATATTTCAATCTGGCCCCCGAACCAAGAAATAAAGCGTAACCGCTTTTCTAAAAACAACATCCAAAGTATGTGCCCTTACACTATGCTCTGCGCTCGATACATGCACATGACTTATACGGAAAATATATGCATACCACCTCGTACACAGGCACATACTAAAGAAAATTAGTAACCAGTTGAGAGCATAGCGGATAGATACCCCCACGGAGTTACGTCACAAGGTTCTTTTGGGGGGTTGCCCCGTATAGGCTCTTTTCGTGCCCCGTAGGCCAATTTCGTGTCCAGTAGGCTCATTTCGCGTCCCGTAGGTCTAGTGTACCCATTTTAAGAATCTTTACACTATTAGCCCAACTTCTTATTCGGATATAAGAGAGATTAAGTTCACTTGAATGTAATATTTGGCCACAATCACCTCCCCGTCCGAAATTTAACTAAAATCGCGCAATTTACGAGAATCTGATCATACTAAAGCCCGAGGTTTTAAAATTTCGACCGTCCGTCAAAATGATGTAAAGAATTTAAGTGAAAACAAATAATTTACTTATCTGCAATGAAGTCATCTTGACTCCCCTGCGAGTTGCGCCTATGGCTGAGATTTGCTCTAGCCAAAATGAGAGCAATTGAAAATAGGTGAAAATTTTAAGGTGGACCAGTCTCAAGCTTTTAGCAAAGCGAGTGGATTTCTTTTACGGTGG
>MU183995.1:21156-39535 GCA_016904865.1 Pissodes strobi
TATATTACCATATTTGATTCGATTTGATTTTTATATTAGTCATTTTCTACTTATTTTTCAAATAGTTCGAAATATCAAGTAGCCTGGAAGTTCAGTTGTCTAATTGACAGAATTAATTTAATTTTAAATGTCATTTTCCGAAAGATAGACGCTATCTAAAAGTTAAAACCGTAACGTGTGAATAAAATAATTGGAAAATGGGTGAAAATTTTAGTGAGACTGATTTAGTTAGGGAAGTATGTACCCCTCCTGAACCTAGAGCGACAGCAACTACTGCAAGTAGCGATTTGTTGCCAGAAAAAAACGAAGAGAGTGTACTTCAAGCATTACTAAGAATACTATGGGGAGTCACACTGTATATATTTTTTTTACTAATAGCACTGATATAATCCTTATCATTATTTGAATTGATTAGATTTTGAAATAAATCAATTCCTACTCATTTTTCAAATAATTCGAAATGATAATTAGTTATCAAACTAAAAAGCTGAAACTTAAATGACATTATTTTACTACTAACATGATAAATCACCATTATTTACTCCCTTCCTCAAATGAGAGGTAACATTTCTCACCCTAGGTAAATAATAATATTAAAAAAAACCTAGGTCAATAATGAAACGGATACTGAAAATGCCAAAATGTCAAACTTGTTAGTTTGACAACTAGTTGTCATTTCGGATTATTTGAAAAATGAGTAGAAAATGATTAATTTCAAAATCTAATCAATTCAAATAATGATAAGGATTGTATCAGTGCTATTAGTAAAAAAATTATATACAGTATGACTCACTTTTCATTACTCCCCATAATATTCTTATTAATAATGCGATTTTGTCAAAATTTAGATGGAAAGAAAGTACTTTGTATGTATGGAGCTGTCAGGAGATTATTAGCGTTTTTTTGGCGAGTAACCATGGTTAACTACAATTAATACTGAAGTAAGTGCCAAGCGGGCACCCCACCACAAATTGTACTGTCTGCTTCTGTCTTCGCCAAAATACCGTAGTTAGATCTTGCATTGCTAGAAAAGAATATAGATATTTTGCATATTTATTTGAAAATGATCAGTTTGATCAGTGCAGAACGTTTACTCATATTTTTAATGACAGAATGGTGGCCTCTGGAGATAAGCAAACTAATGGTATTTGTTCGATGAATATGTTCAGGATATTGTATGCTGCCCAAATCCCATTTGGGGCAAATCCCATTGGGGCAATTCCGATGCGTATGAGGCTTCTATAGAAGAATTTCATGAACGTATAATTTACAAACTTGTCCAGAATGGAAAAACAAACATTTCACATGTTTAAGGTTTCAAAATTAATCCGCCATGACTCCATCAAACCTCGAGTACCACACCTCGTCTCATATGTAAGTTGTAGTAAGCCGTAGTTGAAAAATGATGATGTAATAGTGACGTCACGAAACTTCCCCTCACTTACCATAATTAAATTAAATCTCGTGAAAACAAAGTAGTATCCTGTAGTATGCCGTGGTTAATTTTAGTTAGCCCGCGAAAAAACGCTTCTTGTTACGATATCTGTCAGTTAGACAACTGAACTTCCAGGCTACTTGAAATTTCGAACTATTTGAAAAATAAGTAGAAAATGACTAATATAAAAATCAAATCGAATCAAATATGGTAATATATCAGTGTTAGTAGTAAAAAAAATCTATATATACCTCGGTTGAGAAGGCCATTATTAACCTCGCACAGATTAGAGGAAAATGGGAGCAAATAAAGTTAAATTAAGAAAACGAGTGACTAAAGATGCATAAGAACGAGCTGTCTTCGAAGCGGCAAATTAAGCCCTAGACCAATGCGGGAAGTATGGGGTCTTCCTCAAGGTGAAGTAAATCATTTAAATTTTTAAATAAATAACTCTCTTCGGGTTATTTATTAAAAAAAATTCCATGAACTTGCAGACGGCGCAAGTCAGAAAATCCCCAAGTTGAAATATGAAATTAGTTTTGGCTAAGGCTTCGCAAAAAAACAAGGATAATAAAACCAGCTGATCGCCAAAAATTTACAAAAAAGATATAAATATAAATTCGACCTATTCAGAAGACAGACCAGACTGGTGAACAGAAAATCCGTTTATTGCGGTTCGGTTTGTAGTAGAAAAAAGAAAAAATGTTTTAATCTCAAATCAATTAAAGTACAGTAAATGAATTATAGTGGAGTATCCTTGATACCATGTATTGCGACTAAATCTTAGAGATGATAATTGATTTTACCTAAAGCAATATTTGAAATGATTCACCCACCTGAGGTATTACCTGAGAATTATAGTTATGCTGTAAATTTAAATGCAGTCAGCCTACTGCTGACGTAGGTATAGCAAAAGAAAACATGATATTAAAAGGTTACAAAAGTAACTATTCAATTAAAGCTAAAAGAAAATTGAAATGACGTATTTACTATGCTATTTAGCAGAGAAGCCAAGTAATTAAAATGTAAAACGTTTACTTATGGCGGCACGCAAACTCTACTTCCAGTTCGCTAACAATTTAAATAAGCGACATATGATGCCAATCATCACCAGTTATAAAAAACTAAGGCGAACGAAAATTGACGTTGAACAATCAGTTACTAAACTACTCAGTACTTGATCATATACTGTTCAGACCTCTCGAGTCCAATTGGATGTTATATTAACTATCTTGCGATTTCAATACATTAAGAAGAAAACAAACTCGTATATTTAAACGTTATTGAACTATTTTCATTATGATGATACAAAGGAATGCTTTAAACTGGTTTTGTTAAACAAAATTAATCGAATATTGAGGTTTCAATTTAAACCTTAAGTAAACGCGCCTGGGTCAGTTTAAGTCTCAGCCTTGTAAATTTTATGATACCTCTGACATTATGGACATTTTAGTAACTTCCTAAAACTGGAGAAGCTATTAAATTTTTATAAAGAATCTATCATTTGATTCAAATATTTAGCCTTCATGTGCATTTCGACTTTTTAAATCCCCATCATGCTCCTACTTTCCGCCGTCTGCGTGTTTATCGAGATACGATCATTATTCGTAATATTTCGCCTCTCTATTTTTAGTGATAAAAGTTCGTAGTGAAGTAAATTGGAAAGCCTGTAAATCTATTTCCGCGCGTCATTCAAAGTGATATTTTTATTGCTTGTAGTAAAACCGATTATGTATTCGTACGAGAAGGAACAAAAAGACTTCTCCAGTTTTGCCAAGAGTTTCCAAAGGATGAACAGAATATTAAGTCAGACAGTGAACAAAAGTCATAACATCGAACATCATGATGTCTGATGTTTCTTTCGATTCTGCCGAAGATAGCTCTACACGCCGCGTGCGATATTATCTACCCAACATGTAAGGAAATGTTCAAAATCTAATATGCAAACATCCAGGAATTGTTGGAATTGCCAAAAGATGCAAAATTCCTATTGAATGCTATTCTTTATTCAAGTGATTACCATAATAGGAATAGTTGTAGATATTATGTTTTATATTATTGTGGAGCATTCATGCTTGTGGGACAAATTGTGGCCTATTTCTAAAGAAGTAGGTAATTACAAATGCCAATATATCAACAAGATATCTGAGCAATTTACACGAAGTAAAGATGCAAAGTTGGTGAATGAAGATGAACTTTGTTGGGGTTTGGAACCTTCGGCAACATGCACTAAAACTGAGCTTTATCCACAATACCGAAACAGAATTTTTGCACTCGACGCGCGTTTCGCTAACCATGTTAGCATCATCAGGAGATTATTAATCATTATCAAAGCATGAAGATCACAGATCGAAATTTATATACCCTCCTCTAAAACTCCAGCTAAAATAAGTGGACAAAAAATAATTTGACTGAGCTTTACCCACAATACCGAAGCAGAATTTTTGCACTCGACTCGCGTTTCGCTAATCATGTTAGCATCATCAGGAGGTGATTAATCATCTGATTATGAAGTCAAATTATTTTTTGTCCACTTATTTTGGCTGAAATTTTAGAGGAGGGCATATAAATTTTGATCTGTGATCTGCTTTGATCTGTGCTTTGATAATATTCAAGGCCAGTGCCATGCATAGCCGCCATTGGCGCGAAATCGATAAAGTAGAAGGATTTAGGGAGATCTTCGGATTACGTCCTACCAATTGTGAAAGGCATTACGTACAAGGAGACTATGTAACGATTATTGAGCCCTCAGTTCCTTTAAGAGGCCGGTCCGCCTTTATATATCGACTAAGGGGACGGAATATCTGCCATCGTGTTAAAGAACTGCGCCAACAAATTAACACCCATTTTGTTAGGCTTTTTTTCTCTGCCTTCCTAAAAAGAGATATACCCATCTTCTTGGAAAGTCGCTCGAGGCAAGGAAAATACGTCCTCAAACTATCGCCCAATTGCCTTGCTTCCTATAATCTCCAAAGTCATGGAACGTGTAGTCAATCAGCAACTAATTAAGGACCTCGAGAACAACAGAATAATCAATACGGGTTTCGCAAAGAGAGATCGGCAGGATATATTGGCCTATGGCACTCATATATGGAGTAGGCAATTGAGAACTACGGAGAGTCTCGAGCGATTGCGTTGGATATTTCGAAGGCATTCGACAGAGTTTAGCATGACGGACTGCTCAATAAACTGCCGTGCTTCGGACTGCCAGCCTCTCTCTGCAGCTTGTTTGCCAGTTTCCTTAAGAACCGATTTCTGCACGTTGCAGTTGATGGACTAATCTCAGACACATTCACCAATAACGTGGGGTGCTTCAAGGCGCAATACTTTCACCAACTCTGTTCCTCATTTATATTAAATACCTGCTGACCGAAATGAATAATCCTGTATTCAGTTTTGCAGATGACAGGACCATTTTGTCACAATTTAGATCAGAAAATCCTTTACCAGCGACTGAGACATCACCGCAGACAGGAGCTGGTTACAGCAATTAGTCAAGACCTGAACAAGGTTCAAAGACCGAAGCAGCCACGTTTACCAAGAGGGCCAATACGGCAGGCCCTGACATCATTATGGCAGGATCGACCATTTCTTCATCCTCAGCAATTGGACTACTGGGTGTCTCGGTCAACAGCAATATGTCCTGGCGTGACTACGTTGCTAACATCGCAAAATCAGCCTCCCAGATGCTTGGTGAACTATTTCGCAACAAAAAAACTGCATACACCGCATCAGTTGCTCTTGCTCTACAAAGCGCAATTAAGACCGTGCTTAGAATATCGCTCAAATCTGGGGTGCCGCACCCTAGCACACCCTAAAGCTTCTGGATTCCACTCAGAAGAAAGCTGTGCGCCGGATCGGCGGAGTTGACCCGGAATCTAGATAGTCTTTTACAGATACTTTCACGGCAGATGTTCCCAGGATTGTGTCCGCCTCATCCCGCCCCTGGCATCACCTGTCAAACAGTTGACTGACGGCAAGACCGCACCAGCTCATCGTACAACTGGTGGTGTACCTAGAACATCGCTTTACAAGAACTCCTCTTCTAGCGCATTGCATTACTGTGGAACTCACCCCCAGGACATGTTTCCCCCTAATTACAACACACAACTATTCAAGAACCGTGTCAATCAACATCTTCGCACTCACCGATTGTCAAGCGCCACAAGACCTCTCTTTATTGTGTGTGCCACCACCATTAAAAAAGCCTGCTAAATAATGTTTTACAAATGCGAGAACAATGTTCACGGAAAGTATGGAGGTGCATGTAGATACTCAGCCAGATAGATCTTTTCAGTTTTCAAATTCTCTCGTTTAGTAAGGACAATTAATAATTCTCAAGAAATATAATAATGAACAACCGGTTTACAAGTATTCCTTTAGCCAATAAGTTAATAATTAAGGAGAATATTACAATGACCGATACCATAGGAAAAAACAAGAAACAGATTCCGTCATAAGTTCTTAATGCTGTAATAAAAATCCTGGAAGTGGTATTTTTGCATTTGAGAGGGATATAACCATTCTGCCCAAGAAAAAAAGAAAAAATATATTAGCCATAATAACGTTAAACTATGACAACAAATTTCATGAAGAAAAACATAAGCTAGATTTCAACCTAAGAAAATCTGGTGTAAATACGGTATACAAAATATGTGGCATATGTTCAATATCCCCAAGGTGCAGACAATGGCAGTTAGTTCTGTTCCATCAACTCTTAGATATTCCTGGGATAAATGCCCAAATGATATTCATTAGCACTAACCATAAAACAAATGTCGTAGTTACTCCCACAAACGCGAATGAGGGCAGCACTACACATCTATCTAGAAACATATCATAAAAAGTGGCTATAATACCAGAAGTAGAACTGCACCAGGACGATCTGGAATAGGAAGCCATAAACGATGCGTTATATGTTCTAGCAACAAGGGCAAGAAATCACCCAATTTCTGCTGTCAGATGTCAAAAACGTATGCACAAAGCTCATATAAAGCACCTAAATGAAATGCTTGCTTCCATGGTTAGAAGAAGAGGGAAAATGGGAAGACGATTCCAAGTAAAAATAAGGACTACAAAGAAAGAAAAAAAGGAAAACGAATGATTCGAGACTCTGCCCGGTACAGAGAGAGATATATCTTTTCTTAATGGCAAATTATGTTTGCAAAATAAAAAAGGAGAATAAAGTTCAAAGGTAATGTATAAAAAACAAAATCTGCCAGTGTTTAATCTGCTGATCTGAACTAAGGAAATTCGTGCGCAGGTTCCAGAAGGAATACACAACCAGTGAGTACGAAGAACTTTGCACGTAGAAACGCGACGAACATACTCGTTACAAGAAGCGTAAGAACACAAGGAAACCGCACTAAAAAAAAACTATAGACATCAATATATTCAATGCTTTTGCTTTAAACTCAAGGCGAGGAGAATAGAGGCATGGGCAATAAAACGTAAAGTAAAAGAAAAGTTATATATGACCTGTTAATTTTTTTCAAATCTGCCTACGCTGAAATAGGCTAGTTGCCTTTAAAGGTGAACGAGAAAGTAATTGGGAACATGGCGATAGAATCATAAAATGACGACACATAAGAAGGAAAAAAATTACAACTCATCTACGATGAAAGCAGTGAAAACTCCCAGCTACGGAACTGAGCCTAGGCACCAATTGAACACTACATAAAAAATAATAACTGCCTGACTTACAAATAGGTCGAATATAGGACCCTGCTAGGATAATTCACAAGAACTTCCTTTGGCCGGCTTTTAAAAAGTGACCGTCTTCGATTTTCTTCATTGGAGACAATGTAAAGAAGGCTACGCCCAAACTTCACCGTAGGCCCTTCCAAAATTTAAACCAGCCAATCCCTAAAATTCGAGAGGACTACGGAAGAATTTTTTACATTCTACCAATAACCCATTTCTCCGAGTAATGACGATATTCAAGATCTTAAATTTTGTGATATTGATCTACCTCAGTTACACTGTGACACCAGCAAGTAGGCTATATACTACACCTTTGGCCTTTAAAAACAAATATTTATTAATATCAGATCAATATCATAACTGTGGGAAGTAGAGTACCCATCCCTAGTTGAGTGTCATAAAAATGTCGCCACTACTACTATAAGCGCAAAGACAAAATGTCAAATCCAGATAATAATGCAGTTCCCAAAATGAAATGTCACGAAGAAAATTAATGAAGAAAATGAAAGCTACACGAAAGTCAACTAAAACTAAAATAGCATGGCATTTTATGTTCTATATGTCCACAAATAACTTGCACCTTGAGATGACGACCACGAAATAAGGAAAAAATAATCGCTCCAAAATAATGTGTAGCGAGCTTCTTCATATGGTTGTTTTCACATTTTTAAGCTCTTATCAATCTGTTTTCTTAATGAAAGTTAAATGTCAAGTTAATTAAATTAAGAGGAGCTCAAAGAATCAAGAAAGCATTTTCAAAAAGCCAAAATTAACCCCAAAGACCTGAAGAAATTCTACTCTTAATAGATAATCTTGTTCCAAGGCAATGATGAAAGGCATTGTAATACATGATATGCATTTCATGAAATTTAAAAAAACAATGATATATAAGTAAAAATTTCACGGGAGTAGTTCAATGTTATAGTCAATTCAATCATATTTTCAAAACAAAATTGTAGTTCAAGTAACCCACTTAATTTTACCCAAACATTTACTTTTAGATAATATAAGCATGCTTGGCCCTCCACCCATTTCGAAGGTCAATGATATAATGACTATTATCATAAGAACGTCAGATCACTGCAATGAGGTCTAAATGTAAATTGCTGGGTTTTACCCGGCGAATGTAAAATAATTTAAACAACAAAATGTAAGTTGAAATTTAACTTTAATTACTACCCGTAGTTCATGACCGATACAAGTTAGCATTTTTATATTTCACCAGATTTAATTCGGCCTATATAACTTTTGACGTTAGCGCCGCATGTTAAATAATACATACTATAATAATTATTATTGTTTCATGTATTGTTTTACTATTCTGACAAGATTTTTCGTCGGATATGAAAGTTATTTCGATAATCTTCTAGAAATGTATTGGATGAAAACTCTTATTTACTTACATAGATTGTACTTCTAAATTATCAACTTCTAACCCAAACTATATATTAATTACTAAGGTGTAATCGGTTATATTATATTCCCTGCACTCTCGGAAAAGGAAACTTTTCTAATTTGAATATAAATTAGACAGCTTATGCAATATTATTCAATTAATAATATATGTTTCTTATGTGGTATGACATGGAGAGAAACATAATGGATATATAAATAAATAAATTACTAAGGAATTGATTGTGATAAAAAAATTATACTATATTCACAATCTTGTAATGTATGACAATCGATTAGTTTTAAGTAATATTCTATTAGATACTTGAATAATGACGTTATTTTGACCCTTTCGATTCTATCTATCACAATTATTCTAGTGCAGATGAAAAATTGTAAAGTTGGTAGAATAACTAACTCTTTAAGGTATTTCCAGGATTTTGATATATGCCTAATGCTGTAAGACACTTTGGTTAGCGCCCAATTATACACCATGGATCTGAAAACTTACGAAACTTCCGAAATATTGAATTCGTAAAAATTCATCAATTATGAAATAGCGGAGTGCAAAAAACTAGCGAAGTAATGTGAATATCAAAGCAGAGTAGGAGCAGTTATAAAACGTGTGTAAGATGCAGGTGATGTAATAGTATTTAGAACAATTTGTTTGAAATTCAGTTGGTGTCATTTTTATGGATAGAACTTGGATCACCGCAATATTTTCAAATCTTTGATAACTTCTTAGTATGACTATAGCCAAATTTTTAAGTAGATATCTCTATCATTTCCTTAAACACTGCTGGTAAGCCACTGAGCTTGATCCACAGTATATGCTCCGCTGTATTTCCATTTGTAAACTATTTACAAGAAATAAATAGAAAATTGAGTTTCAGCGTTACAGATACGCGATAAAATAAATAAAATCGAACAATACCCTTGGAACTTTACCCATGAAAACTCATGAAAACCAGATAATCAATATACAGAGAATATTTTTACTCAGCACGTAAAATATTTATAGCATGTAAGACGTGCAAAACCATCTGAACGACCAACTTGAGATTTCCGACGGGCATCAGAGTTTGTAAAAGTGCAACTTAAGTTAAACGGAAGGTAGAATACTAAATTTCGTTTTCTACAGAGTAGGACAATGAATGGAAAACTGGTGTTTATTATGCTGAAGCATTATCTATGAATATATTGGTTATATCAAGTTTATAAAATAAGCAACATAAGTAATTTTCAGTTTCATGCATACTGGAGAAAATCAAAAGGCTCAAAAAAAAAACAAATTGACTTGAAATATTTACTTTCAAGTAAATTTGATGTACTTAATTCTTTATTTTTATGATATCTTAAGTTCTCTTAAATTTTCTCTGGAATTTTAATGGAAACGGTTTTTACACATTCTCTATCAATATACTTAAATTAAATATTTAGGAATCAACAAATGAAAAAGTTCTATGGACAACAGTTTATTACTAGTATTTATAAATATATTTCAAAAAAAAATGAGATAATAGAAAATCTGATAATAAGTTGATATTTCCTGTGGATTGTCCCAAATTATGACTTATATATATATATATTTCAACCATATAACGTGAGTATTTCCAAATGAAACATTGCAAGTTTCTTTTCATGATTGTTTTTACCCCTATTTGCCATTTAAAAAGATTTAAATAACACTGTTTCTTTCAGGCAAATAAAAAATCCAAATAACTTTAGGACAAAAAAAAACAAATTACACTAAAATACCAACATTCAAGCAAAGATATGCCATTAAAGAATCAAATCAGGACAAGCTAGTTACATTAAGGAAAGTACGAAGTATACTAGAGTTAGAGGTCACTACACTTATACCAGGTAATATATTTTATAAAATTAGAAAATCATGAGGATAGTTTAGTGCAAAACTTAAGCGAAACTATTATTGTCGACAAGCTGGTTCTAAAAACAAAGTTGGAGTTCAAGCTAATAAAATTTAATACTAAATGTTTACTATTGTTTAAGGCATGCACGTTTTTGATACCATAAAGCAAGGAAGTTGCACAAATTACATGGCCGAGCCACCAAAATGAGATAAGACAAAAACTGTTGGTTTTTCACCCTACTAATACGTTATTTCAAAATTTAAACTATTTTTTATTAACACTCGGTTATATATTTTAATTCATTTTTGGCAAAATGGAAAATGACTTCAAGATGTAAATGGCAAATGAAATTTGACTATTAATTAGTAATTAGATATATTTTAATTTTTGAACCCTCACAACTTGTATTATGATCTGTGGCCTAGCTACTGGATATGTGGTGCACAAATACGGAAATCTGTGAAATTGACCATTATTCAAGAAATAAACGTGGATAGACCAATGCTGAAACTTTTGCTGACTGGTTTGATGCATCGTCCTCCTTGCTGCATGCCCGACATCTTGAATAAAAAAGTTTTGATTGGAGACAAGACAATCTATCGTCCCATTTGAGATGTGAAGAAAATAGTGTGTCAGTTGTTTTCTTAGCAACCAGTAACATTTGTTACAACCTCGCAACATCACTCTGAAATTGGCTAGACGAAAAGTGATCTTACCTTGGAGACCTGAAAATTCGAAATTTTGGGAGTAAAGGCTGTCGCACACTTGCTCGATCTGTCCAGTCATGGCACCCATCCTCATAACACGGCAAAGATAAAATACACACAAAGTAATCTAAACCTTTAGAAAGAGCATGTCGCCTATAAGGTGCGCGTGGGAAAATTCAATTCCCCCGACGCACGACCACGGGACGGAACGGATAAATGCGCAAAAACCTTAAATGTACTGCAATGAATAAATGCAACTACTTAAAGTAAAATAATTACGATGTACTTGATGGTAAAACTCACAAAAATAATGCAGAATTTAAAGTTTTACTCCACGTAGAGGAAACGGAATTATCATAAGGCATGTTCGCAAAACCATAGGAAAGCATAACACCACAGTACTGCACAAATTAAAGAAGGATAATTATCATCCGTATCAACATCAAAAAATTGAAATTAGAAGAGAAGATTTTTGTTTTGAAGTTCTGAAAAACGGCGGATAACGATAGGAAATTCTTAAGCAATGTTTCTTTTACCGGCGAATGCACCTTCACAATAACTAGACGTTCAGAATTTTATGTATTGGAATAAACAAAATGAACACAGAATTGCACAAAGAAGGACGCAATACCCTAAAAAGATAAATATTTAGGCGGGTACATTTTAACATCGTATTTTTGGATCATCTTTTGAAACCAAATCTGAGAACAGAAATTTTTTTCAAGTTTTGTAAAATCAAATTGCACCGGTGCTAGTAGAAGTTGCTCGAGAATGAAGATAATATTTTCTTTCAAATAGACGCTTGTTCTACGTATAATTCAAGAGGAGTAAAGGAATATGTCCAAAACGTTCTCGACGGACGTACAATAAAACGAAATTACACTAGAGATTGGGACATAGGAAAACTAGGGAGCAAAAGCAATAAAATATTTGTAAGTAAAATAAAGGTACAGGTAAATTACAGAGTGACCACTCTTCAGAAAAAAGGTAACTGGGGAGAAGATTCCAGGTATATATTGAGATATTTAAATAAACTAAAATACTTTTTCACTTCTCGCATGACCCTCCGCTCGCTTCGCTTGCTACGAGGGCTCAACGAGCGGGAACTAACCCACATTAACCCATAATTATAGTAAGGAGTATACTCTCTTGGTACCGTCATTTGTACCTGACGTACTTCTCCCCAATTTGCCTATTCAAATTTTAACCTTGAGCTTTGTCCCTCCGCAGTTTAACTGTGTGAAAACGATTAAATCCGCAATTTACCTATTTTCACAAATTGACTACCTAGTTATCTTGATTGTTCATGGAACGACTTCTTCCTGTGGGGTCACCTTAAAAGTGTTATTTATAAAGCGTGCGTTACGAAAATTTAAAAGAATTTCAAGGGTATACAATCGAATCTTAATAATATAGGAACTGTATTTTATGACCGAAAGCGTTTCATTAAAAACATAAAACATAAATATGTTAGGGTAATTTTTAAAACAGTCTTGATTTTCCACTTTTCTAAAGTGTTGAAATAAGTAAGTTCTTATTGTTTAGTTCTAAGTACTTGCATTTATTAAATCAGCAGAATTATTTCTACTTATGTTTAATTTTTAATAATTACTGATGGTTTCATTCAGATATGTATCAGAGCTTTATTAATTTTTAACGAATTTAAGAAGAGTTTTTCTAAATAACTTTTCTACTAGGTATCATAAATTTCTACGGTTTGTAGTGTTCCTTGTATCGATCCATCACTTATATTTATGTTGTGTGCATAGTTCATCAGAAATTTTTGTAGATCAATTTCCAATATTTCTGCTACAAGCATATAATTTTTTCATTTAGGAAATTCCTGTAAAAACACCACACATATTTATTATGATTATTCATTTTCCACTATCTTTAGTCTTCCAAAATTTGTGGTGTTTTCGGAAAATCCTTTCTTAAACAGTTATTGTACAATAGAGCAGAGTGAACTGTTCTATCTAGTATTTAAATTGTATGGTCCTTCACGACTAAAACTTGTTTACAGTGATGTTAATGATTTTTAAATTTCTAATAAGGATAGTAGGTGTATGAGAAAAAAATTAAATTTGGTGTGGTCCAATTTTTTTGATGAATTATGCAAATGGCGAAAAGACTATAAAAATCTGAAACAATTAAAATTGCTCTAGATTAATATGTCTCAAATAGTAAATTAAGAGGGAGCGCTATTAGTTTGAAACCCATTAAAGCTTTCATGTTTGTTGGAATGCGGCAAAATTAAGGTTTGAATAATAATTATTTCAAATAAGTAAAAGTTATCTAGTATGTATGCTTAGAAATGCGCACTATGCTAGTGTTAAAACATACTTCATTTAATTTTATTTCTATTTAATTGGATGATTTTTTTGGATGATTCCTATTGGCAGCTTATTTTTTTCCAGCCGATTATAAAAACGTATTTCCTAATAATCATATTTGATTTTATTTATTATTTTATTTTATCACCCTTTGTTTAAAAATATATTGGCATGGCAAACTTTGACGTAGTCGTGATATCACTGTTTTTCTGACATGTTGTCATTGCTGCCCATGTGAACTGAAAGGGTTAAAGAAAAAAATGTATTTTAGATGGACGAAACAATAATGAAATAATAAAACGTAAATAAAAAATATTGAGACATTAATTATAAAAATTTGATATTTAATTTATTTATTTAAATCTGCGCTCAAAATGTTCAATGCAAAATTTGTAACGTTTATATATACAGCACATGTAAAATTTTAACTTATAAATTTATTATTCGATTCTAGAAAAAAAAATTATTCTCGGTAAATAGTGTCCTTCTTCCCAAAATGAGGAATGATGTAGTTTAAATTAAATTGTCCTATTCAGTTTGCCACATAATTAGCTTTGCACCTTTAAATTACGTGTGCCTAATATTTAGATTTTGCGAAAGATAGATTGCCACACTCTTTCTCTGTTTAGTAGCAGTGAGGTTAGAGTTGATATAAAATAATACTGAAATAATATAAACAATAAAAAAAAATCAAACTAGTTCAAGACCAGTAAACAGAAATTAGTTATATGAGAAGAGGTAGTTGAGGAGAGTGTGCAAATCCTGCTGTTCAGTGAGAGATAGGTCCGGTTAAGGGCGCCAGCAGCTCTCTATCAGTCGAACTGCAAACTGCCCATGATGTGCTAGGTACCACTTCTCATTAACTAAGTAAATTTAATGAATGAGTTTTTGTAAGTAAGTAACGAAGCATTAGACAACAAAAAAATAAAATTTTAAAACAATGTCCACGTTTATTGATAATGTGTGCCTGTTATTAAAGTTCTTAGGCTAGGTTATTACAATAACGATTATACCACAATAAATCTATAAAATTGAGAAACCACTGACTGACAGCTAGAAGCTAAGATCAATTTTCCAACCTAATACTGAATTATATTAAAGTTATCCAGTATTTAATGTTCATTTAAGTATTTCAATCAAAATGAAGAATCACTGAAGTAAATTGCGGAATTACTTTAGTGAAATTAAATATCAAATTAGTTAATCAAGTGAATTAGTGTAAAATAAATTCATTGAAATTAATTGTCAGAGTAATTAGTGCAGTCAATCACCAACTATTAACCGAATAATGAGAAATTAGTACAATAAAACTCAATTAACAAAATAAACAAGGAAGTAAATCGTAAATCAAATAAAATAAAAATTTTTAAATGAAATTAATTAACAAATTAATTAGTGCACTAAGTCACTAACTATTAATTAAATAGTATAAAGTTAATTCAGTGTCAGCTTGCCTGAATGACAATTCAAAATAAGGTAGGTATTAGGTAAGTCGAACTAAAACTCAATAAAGTAAGGTAGGTTTAGCCAATAAGGTAAAAAACACAGGATTATGTGTGTTAAGCCCGAGCAAGCAGCCTGTATTAAATATCAGTAGAGAGCTATTATATTCATTTGAGTACGGATTATTAAATAATGATAGCAAGAATCCAAACGCTTATAAGTGAAGCAAAATATCAAGGCATAAAATAAACTAGTACCTAATATGCAAAATAACTGGACGGTTTTAAAAGTAAGAGAAATATATACACTCCATCCTATATGCTGTTAAGACTCGTATAGCTATTCAAATAAATAGGCTAATGTTAGATATACAAGTTGCACAATGATGAAGTGGTGATCACGCATCGTTAAGTCGCAAAATCAGATATTTACCTGAGTCAGTATAACATACACGAACTACACAGGCTTTACGTGTAATAAAAATCTGAGTTCTATAGAGAAATCACAACTTAAGGAAACTAGCTTAAAAGCAAAGTTCTGCATGGATAAAAGCTTTTGAAAGCAAATGTATCTTTCAAACATAAGAGCAATTGAATCTAAAAACCGTAGTTACAATTACGAATCAAATTATTTAAAAATAAGGCAGTTATTAATTTACCAAAAAATTAAAAGTCATTATTATGTTAGAAAGTTCACGTACGATGGAATGAATATAAAAATAAGTTAGGTTTATCTCTGTCATTTGGCTCCCAAACCAGCACGGATGCTATCACATTACCAGGTATCCAAGGTAGACTATGGCGGACGTATAATTGGAGCTACAGCAACAGTATCTACTGACTACTTCTCACACGTGGTTAGTTTTGTATTGTAAGGTGCAAGAATGCTGAGCACCACAAGCAAGCTATCAATCAGGTAGTAAGGGTGGAAGAGGTAAAATTAAAACCCTCAATTCAAGGTGTTATGTTTCTAATGAGAGTTTTGTAGGAGTGTTTAAGCTCTAATCCATGTTACTTTTCCAGTCTAGCAGATGAAAATCCTCCAACGAAGAAATTAGGTTTCTTGTTTCTAGTTCATCAAAAATACAGAGAGACAACCAAATATAAGATATACAAGAACCTATTTATAAAATATTAGCTCAAAATCCCATTAAGATGGTCTGAAAAATTCCAGATGCCGAGCTAACGACCAGTTCTACCCACTAACCGTAGAAAAGTGACATGGCCGTGGCCCATCCACCTCAACCAAGCAGTCCTTTAAAGAAAACTTCAAAAGCGTACTAAAATCGCTAGTACTAAACCCGCACTATGTAACGTGATATTTTGCACATTTAAATCCGTATTTCGAGACCAACCAAGAAAATAAATAACAAATGATAATAATTAAATAAATCTATAAATTGTAACCATAATTCTGGTACAATTAGACAACGAAGTGGTACCAACGTTATTTATGGATAACCGCGGCGCTACTGCACATACTGCACGTTACAGAAGCGGTACGAATTTCAGTCCTGTGTTGAAAACATTAAAGCAGTTACCATGCTAGAAATGTATTGCATTTAAAAGTTATAATAGATGGCGCAGTAATGTCAAAATTCGATTAAATATTTGGAAACATCATTTGGCAATGAAAACATATTTAAAGTGTCTAATGTAAACAAAATTTCAGTTAATTTTAAATATACGAAATTTAAAATGTTACAAGATATTCATCTCCTATCGTGCGACTATTACAAAACGACACGTGATATAATAATAGAAATAAAACATATCTAATCAAATATAATTTAAATGTGATTGAAAATAATCTTATAAAAGCTGTTATATTTGAAATGAAGTAAAACGTTATCTACACTACCAAAAAATATCAGGATTTATATAGTTAAAGAACTGATTTACTATAAGAAGAACCATAACTACTGATGCTCGATTGATTTTTTTATATTGATTTTCAGATAGTTGAAGAAAGAATAAGTTTGATAGTTAAACTTCTCACTAAACCTAAGTAATAATAAAGGAGATATCGATGCGTCAAAAAATGATGAGTGCATACTCTGTGCACTGGTGGAGCCGAGCTTAATATTTTTATAAGAACCACATTTAACAGAGAATAAATTTTTATGAGAAACTGGTAATAAAAAGGTATTAATTTGTTCACCAAAAATTAGAAGTATGAGTTAGCAACAAAATAAAAAAAAGATATGTTTGAAGACAGAGCTATATTATATAATTAATTAGATAAACAAAATCGTATTTAAGCCAATTCTAATGCCTTTCTTTTGCTACTCATCTCCAGACTTTTTATTATGGTATTTTATTTCAAAAATATACATCTTTGTCAGCGGCTCTGTCGCCACTTAAACCAAATACCTTCCAGCAACAATTTTAACATTGAACATAATAATTTTAATGAAGAAAGCATATTAACACTAAAGCGCATATTTGATGAAATGTGTCTTAGAATCTTATGATAGTCAGCTTACGAAATATCACATCATATAATGCAAAAGTAGGTTTAACCTGACACCTGTTTATACGAATTTACCAGCTGACAATTGATTATAGCCTTTGCTATAAAATTATATGTCCAAAAGTAATTTTATCTTGCATTTTTTTAGCCATTAGAAAATAATTATTGCAAGATGTCTTCGAAAAACTGCGAGACGCTCAGCCACTATTAAATATTCCCGCAAAAAATCACCTTCGAAAAAGCAATTAAGATCAGCCGCCACGCCTGTCAGTCACTTACTTTTACCGCGGAAAAACTTAAAAACGGATAAAATGGAAAAGCGTTCCACTTCATGATTTTCTTGCTTCATTAACGGGTGAAGCCACAGCGAGACGAGAAAATTTTCCCAGTTTGAAATCTAACATTTGAAGGAGTTGCTGCCGGAAGAGGGACTTAACGAGTGTTGCATTCCATGAAACTTCACTTAAACGTCGATAATTATTGCTGAATTTACGTTGTTGCCGCGCTAAAAGCTTGGGTGTTGGGTAACATTTTGTAATTTAGCCGCTTTTCGATATTCCTGTAGAATAACCAAGCTGTACAAGATGGTTCAAATGTCGGCGTAAATATTTTTATTCAAGAAGAGTCAAGAGAAATGTATGAGATAATTTTCAGTGGATATTTATGAATTTATATCATAATAGTACCAATATTAGGCAATAATCATTTAATGATGGCTATTAAGACTCGAGCATGAGAATTACTAAGTAAATTGTCTACGAACTGTCAAAATTGATTAATTTTAAATCTGACATGATCATGGCTGTCTTTGATATTGACCGAATATTACTATGATGTTGAGTTTTGATTGGTTATAACCCAGTTTAATAATGAAACGTCAGTATCATAATGAGCTTCATTATGATACTGGTATTAAATTTCTAATACATCGATTGAAATATAGTAGAAACTTGTATTTTACATATCATGGCTAAAACGGTCTTTTTTTAATTTATGTGTCATTTAAAGCACAGGAGTATA
>MU183995.1:48707-62809 GCA_016904865.1 Pissodes strobi
AACAAGAGACATAACATTTTTTTGTTGAAAACGAAAAGCTTAAAAAACGCAAAGTTCTTTTATTTTGTATTTTTGACTCTTTATCATGTCCTTTAAGTAAAACAAATACGAGTTTTTTATATGTTAGATTTAATCTGCCCACCTCCCGCAACCGCAAAATAGCAAGCTACCATTCCATACGCTTTTTCTAAAGTACATAAATATATCAATACCCCTGTGGGGATCCTCTAGCCAAAGAAATTACTTGATTTATTGCTTATGAATTTTGTGGATATAGAACCCTTGGCTCATGTTAATAAACTAAGCATTCAATGATTTCATAGACATGACAGCGCACGGCTTAGATGTGAATTTCGTTCCGTACAGTTTTTATTTCGATGCTCTGCCATTTGTAGGTGTTGCCCACAGTGATGATGATATCGCATATACTTTGTTACCTGTACTCGATGAATGTAACATTAAATAGGGAGTAAAATTTATGGTAACTGACAATTCTCGATTCTCTCTATTAATCAAAGTCCGTTTAAAAAATTACGAAATTCCGATTGCCTTCAAAGATATCCGAAAAAGCGCATCTTAGCTTTTTTAATGCGCCCGGATTATTTGAAGAAATATGGGAAAATTATCACTTTTTCTGATCTACAACATGGTGTTATGATATTTCAAAGCTGACCTTTTGTTTTTAAATGCTCATTATCTACTTCATTTCTCAAATAGGAACTTAAATTTGTATATCTCTTTTCGAAAATCCCGTCATTCAAAAAACTGATCGTTCTATATCACACTTGAGAATTTTTAAACGTACATACAGCGTAAATATTACTTAATTTTAAAAAATACTGCTTTGATTTGCATTTCAATTGATTTAACACTAACCAAATTGAACGATATAACAAAGCTTGACCAACAGATAACAATGACGAAATGTAATCAAAGTGAAAATTTTTAATTGACAAAGTTTTAGGAATATAAACTTGTTCTTCTTCAAAGTTATAATAATAGATTGAATTTATTTTGATAACGTGCATTTCTACAACGTTCTTAATGGTAATAATTTCTCGCCAATAGAACATTCCGGCGTGGGTCTTTGAACTATTGCATCTAATATAGTTTTGCTACCAATGAAAATATTTTAAATATTTTTCTGCTTCGTACGTTAAGCGCCACCAACTGAATAAATTTTGTTTAATTTTCTTTTGCAGCAAAGATATTCATACGACAAAGGTTAACTTGTCATAAAAACAGTGTTTGGAGCAGAATATATAAACGTACACAAATAATGGTCAATCAAAGTTTACGCAATTAAAATAAAATTCTATTAGCTTTGGCTCAACGATGATCCATGTTCTTTCAGCTGATATATTTAATTTGAAAAATTACTTTTTTTGAGTATTTAAAATATTTTCAAAATCTATTTAATATTGATCTCCTCTATTTATTTTATCAAGGTTTCCTGAAAGACATCAAAATATACATATTGGTTACCTATTTTCAACTTTATAATAATTATATCTTCCAATTATTGCCAGTAGCAAAATCAGCGATTAAACTTGAATATTCGAATTAAATTTGACTTATTGCAATTATGTTCCACATGATGAAACATTTGCAGTGTCGGAATATTTAAAACGATTTCTAGTAAAATGAATATGAGACATTAATTCCAGTCAGAGAGTAGAAAGCCTAAAGAGAACAAATTAATATAATTTAACTTACCAGTTTTATACTCGCTTTGCTTTGTAAATTAAAATCAAAATAACATTTATTTACTACTCGTATAGTCACAGAATGAAACTTTTCCTGCAGCCAACATATTGAAAGCTAAACTAACTGACATAGGGCAATTGTTAATACACTACGTCCATTTATTATGGAATAGCTAAAAAAGTACTTACATTTTAAACGCTTTTATTTTCATCAAATTTGATTTTATTAGCGTGTTGGCGTGTTAGGTTTCCGTTAGGTAGGTACTGTACTAATTACAGCGCAGTGCCGTTCGTGTTACTTAAAAAAAAAGATTTAAATAATACTTCACGAACGGCACTGCGATGTAATTATTACAGTAACTACCTAACGGAAACCTGTAACCAACACGCTAATAAAATCAAATGTTTATTGCTTTGAATTTATTAAACACCAATTTCTGTATAAAACAGAGTTAAAGTAAGGAAAACCACTTTGTACTAAGTAGTTCAAGAGTAAATCTACCTAATAATCAAAAAATGGAACAGATTGATAAAAATTTAATGAAAATACAAGCGTTTAAAATTTAAGTACTTTTTTAGTTATTCCATAATAAATGGACCAGGTGAACTTTAGAAATATATTAACAACTTAAAGAACTTTTGTTAAATTAAAATGCGGATACAGAGTGCAGGTTAATGCCTATTTAATAGCCGGAGAACTGATGAAGAATTTACGGAAGGTATTTTAGGCAAGTTGTAATAATAAAAGAAAATTGAGTGAATCTGCTAGTACTGGAGACTGATGTGTAACCATATCCTATAATGACATCGGATGTAAAAAACGACACCAGCACTTAGTGTTTCCAAGTGATCACCCATCCAAGTACTAACCACGCCCGACGTTGCTTAACTTCAGTGATCGGACGAGAACTGGTATTTTCAACGCGCTATGGTCGTTATCTATACATTTTAGCTTGTTCATAGAATAAAAACAAACACATTCGCATTTATAATATTAGTAAGGATTCTTTTCTTACTGGCTGTTTCGGAGTGGATCAATTCATTGCACAAATTCCACAGGAAAATCTAATGCCACCAGGAATAACATCAACATATGGACACAGCTTATTTATTTACCTAGTAATCTTGGGCCGAGATCCTTTGATTTGGAAAAGTCAATAACCAACTTTTTCAAATTTTACAAGAGGGCTATGATTCAATATTGTTATTAACGTCTGGGCATCTGAATATTACTTTTGGCAGTTCGTTTAATTTAAAATAATAATATGCTTTTTTATCGTCTAAACTCCGTTTAAAAACGATTTTAAATGGCAAAATTGTATGCGATAGCCGTGGCTTCGGACGAATTTGTCGTGGATTTTGAAGCGAAAATTGAAAATTCGTTTTAAATTCAACCGTCCATTAAAAAAAAAGCTGTGCTATGGATCCAAATACACTGCGTATATAATATAATAAAAATAATACTTTGGAAGGTTCGTTTATTTTAAAATATGCTTTTCTAAAATCCGTTTAAAACGATTTTGTATAATAATACCACCTAGCGGCTAGAATCGGTTTACACATTCCGTCCCCACATTTCGGTCCCCCTCACATCGCATTTGCCGAGATTTACCCTCATACCGCCGCGTAAGATGTTTACACATCAAAAATCTATTTTTTTCTACAGCCGCGCGCAAAACAACTAAATACTAAATTCAAATGAAATCGCAAAATCGACTAATGCCGTGGATCCTTATTTTGCGCTCTAGCGCGAACATGGATAAGGAAATTCTCACTTTTGCCGTCTAGTGTGCTAAATGGTCATGGAAACCGAAGATAAATAAGTGACAGTCGTGCGTTTGTTATAGTTTGTTGCTGGCACTCCTGTTCTAAATATGCCCGAAGCCCGAATGTCAAAACTGACAGTCATTTGCAAATTTCAAAATAAGTATAGATCAAAATGTGCATTTAATTTAAAAAAATGCCGCTGTAGAAAAAGTTCTGTGTGTTTTTCGAGCGCAAAGTAAGATTGCCGTTTTCGAAAGATTACTGCGCGACGCGTAGCGCATTCTTTCTCGAGCGGCAATCCATTACTTTGCGCTCTAAATACACAAATAACTATTATCAGTGTGCGAATCTAGAATCTTTGGCCAGGAAGAGCGTTTGCGGTTATTTAGCTACTACGCAGTAGGTATATGATATTTGCAAAAAAAAATAAACTAAAAAAATATGTTTTAGGCAACTTAGATTTTCTTTTAATAACTTATTTTAGGGTTACATAATGCAGAAATAGCAATCCCAAACTATTTTGTTGGTTTTAGAGTATGACCTGACTGGCCCAAATGTATTTTTTATTATTCGCAAAAAATATTCTTTGGGTATTCTAAAATTTTTATAACATGCTTGTTAATTAATATTGAAAATACTTGTAAAACGCCAGACGAATAATATGGATTTTAATAATTCCCTGACGCAAATAAAAGTTTTAAATTAATGCGACAAAAAAGTCTTATGGGTAGGCATAGAGATGAGAGAGAAAGTTAATCGAGGCATGCCGGCAGCTGCTGAGGCCCGGCCTCGTCGGGCTGTGATTGGTTGCTGAAACACTACGTAACTCGAGTTTACTGCGCAGCTCGGGCCTGCGACAATGTGGCCGTTTGTTTTTTTAGAATCAGCATTTATAGGTAATATGGATCATCTGGAGTGTGATAATCTGACAATTTTCATGGAGTATGGAAACAATAATAAAACACGAATAATAAATATATCCCAGTTGTGAAGTCAGTTAGGACCAAAAGTGTGTTCTAGCTTACCTGGGTTCGATGCACTGACCGGCTGCGATTATAACCCTTCTTTTTTTAAGAAAAGAAAGAAGAGACCATTTGAAACGTTAAAAGATAATGAAGATTACCAAAAAGCTTTTATCGCTCTGGGATCTGCTCATGTGACAGGTTCAGTATAGGAAGCTTTTTCGGTAACGGCAAAATTTGCCCGTGAAGAATATATTATGGTTTCAAAAATTTAACCGATATTAATAATGCTAGATTCCGGAAATTTTGTTCAACATATAAAGCTGATAGTGCTTACGAACCGTCCAAAAAAGTTCTAAAAACTATGACGCATCAAATTTCCCGCCATGTAAAGTAGAATTACACCAGAAACTATCACGCACTCAATACATAACCAGCATTTGGCGGAATGCACATTTGCAGTTCCGTAGTAATTTATCACCAATAAGAAATGAATGAGACCTTCACGATAGAATAAGCTATGAATTTTACTGGTTCGAAGGAGACTGTATGCCGCCTTCTATTTTAGATGCTTTGAAAATAGATGGAAAATGACACAGGCAAATATAATTTTTTTACATTTCATACATTTCAATTATTTAAGAAAACTTTGACTTTTATAGGTAAATTTTGCCAGTAAAGTTTGTTTACTATTATACAGTGTGTCCCCGGATGGACCTAATCGTACTAGTAAACTGTCTTATTTTGCATTTTAGAAAAAAAGCTATTCTTCATAAGAAGTTTTGCTTAGTCTGAAAAGTCCATAGCCGTTTTCAAAATTTCAAAATATTATACGAGGTGGTTAAAAATAAGAAAACGTAGATCCAAGTCAAGAATGAAGTGCATGTTATTTGAAAGATATGGAAAAATCTTATGGGAAAAAATTGTTTCTTATGGACACAAAAGGTCCCATATCAAGTTTGAACGATAAATTTTAAAGTTGATTTTTACCTTCATTATGATTAATAAAGTAGAACACAAATTTAACCAAAGTTTATAACTATTTATTGAACGAAAACAAAACACAAATACAAACATTACTCAACATGTTGTCCTCCTACTTCTACACATTTTTCAATGAGCGCTCTAAATTTTTCGTACACCTGATGCAAAGTATGCTCATTTACGTCGGCTACT
This sequence comes from Pissodes strobi, assembly GCA_016904865.1. NCBI lineage: Eukaryota > Metazoa > Arthropoda > Insecta > Coleoptera > Curculionidae > Pissodes > Pissodes strobi. Next base: position 54,319 of record MU183995.1, read on the forward strand.
GCTTCTCTAATTTTTTGTTTTAAAAGATTTTCATTGTCATGAAGATCATTCGCATATACTTTTTGTTTGAGGTATCCCCATAAAAAGAAATCTGACGCGGTAATATCCGGGGAACGTGGAGGGCAGCTAATAGGACCGAGCTGTCCAATCCATTTATTAGGAAAATTCCTATCTAACCATCTCTCTAACTCTAATTGCTCTATGCGCAGGACAACCATCCTGTTGAAAATAAAGTGTCCGTCTGACCTGAATATCTACGTCATTCAGAGCAGGGAGTAGGAAGTTTTCGAACATCTCTAGGTATGTGTTCTGGTTTACGGTTCCGTCGAAGAAATATGGACCAATCACTTTATTATACATTATTGCGATAATAAGTCAATGTTTGGGACTTTTTTTTATTGACTCTTGGTTATAATTCGAAAATTTGGATTTTCTTCCGACCAATATCTACAGTTTTGACTGCTTACAACTCCATTCGTGGTGAATGTTGCTTCGTATGGTAAAACAATGTGTCTGTAAAAATATCTCTCCTTCATAATTCGTTCTCCCATCAACAAACAAAATTCTAAACGAAGCCCATCATCTCCTGCTTCAAGTTTATGAATTCCAACCGGTTTGTATGGATAAAGTTTATTTTCTGATAGAATTCTCTGTAAGTGGCTTTTACTAATGGATAGATCCTGCGCTCTTTTTCTGGGCGATTTCTTGGGGAAGTTTCTTACCGAATCAAGAGCAATCAATGTAGCGGCATCATTTTCATCATGGTTGCTTTTTTTCTTCTTCAAATCTGCTACAGCGCCAGTTCTATTAAACTTTCTAACTCCCGAAGACAGTTTACAGAAACGTATACCCCTGGATATTTCCTATCAAAAAGATCAATTGCAAAACGATACGATATTTCCCCTATACCATAACATTTAAATAAGTAAATTCTTTGCTCTAGGGTCAACATTATACAAAAGTTTGTGACACTGACAAGCTTTGTTGACTTTAATAAGTACCTGAAACTTAGTTTGAAAGTCAGCTGACTTTATTGTTATTACGAATAACCTCATTATTTACGTCTCATCGCTATCGATTAAATTAGTGTTCAGTAATGAAGGAAAAAATCAACTTTATAATTTAACGTTCAAACTTGATATTGGAGCTTTTGTTGACATAAGAAACAACTTTTTCCCATAAGATTTTTACATATCTTTCAAATAACATGCACTTTATTTTTGACTTGGATCTACGTTTTCTTATTTTTTAACCACCCCGTATAATATTTCGAAATTTTGAAGACGGCTATGGACTTTTCAGACTAAGCAAACTTCTTATGAAGAATAACTTTTTTTGCTAAAATGCAAAATAAGACAGCTTACTAGTATAGTTAGGTCCATCCGGGGACACACTGTATATGCTCACTAAGTGTGCACATTCAAAAATTATTTACGAATATACAAGGTGCGTCAAAAAAGTAGGACAGCAGAAATTTGTTTTTTTTATGGGACACCTTCTTGATTTTTAAATTCTACGTGCGATTCTGGAACTTTTTTATATAGGTTTTGCATGGATCAAAATTATTTTCAATATAAAAATGACTATTACCAACAACTTGAAGGCACGGCAATGGGCAACTGTTTATCACCGTTTTTAGCTAATCTTTTCATGAGTAAATTTGAAAATGAAATAAGCCAAGAGTTCGAATATTTTCCAAGGGTATGGTACAGGTATGTGGATGACATTTTCGCGATATTCGACACAAAAACCGCTAATATTGAAGATTTTGTAACAAAACTAAACAACCGTTTCCCCACCATCAAATTTACTTATGAAGTCGAGAACAATGGCCAACTACCTTTCTTGGATACTTTAGTGATTAGGAACGATAATAACACCTTAGAATTTGATATTTACAGAAAAAATACTGCCACTAACCGATATATTCCTAATGATTCCTTCCACTGCGACCAACATAAAATGGCCAGCTTTCATTTTTTAGTACACCGTATGGTTAACTTTCCTCTTAGCAGAGAAAGATTTAATAAGGAAAAGGAAACAATTAGGAATATAGCGGAAGTTAATGGTTTCAATACCAACTTAATAAATAGACTAATTAATAGGCATTTGTTTAGAAAGACCATTCGTGATTCCACTTCTTTTGTTAATCAAGATGACAATACAAAATATGTTTCGATACCGTATAATCCTCAGTATACTAGAGGACTCCAAAAAGTTTTTAAGGAAGTAGGTTTAAAATTAGTATACCAGACTCAGTTTAATATTAAGAAACTATTAGGTGGTCCAAAGGACAAAATTGAAATGTTAGAAAGAAGTGGAATATATGAAATTGGATGTATGGATTGTAACCAAAAATATGTTGGGCAAACTAGACGATCTATACAGACGGGATTCAAAGAACATATAGCTCATTTAAAGTATGGTAGAACAGAAAAATCAAGTGTTGCCGAGCATGCTTTTGATAATAATCATAGAATAACAATACAAAATTTAAAATTAATTCATAATATAACTGATAGGAGATTATTAGACGCATATGAAAGTATGGAAATTATTAAATGTAAGAATAGTTTAAATAGAGATAGAGGGCCTATTCCGTATAGTCCATTGTATTGGTTAATCCAGCGTGACTAGTGGGATTCCAGGATTGGTTCTTTTTAGTTCCGCTTGATTGAGCAAACAGTAGTATAAAAGGGAGTTAGGTAGATTTTAATTTTAGTCTTAATCATCTCCTGATGATGCTAACATGGTTAGCGAAACGCGCGTCGAGTGCAAAAATTCTGTTTCGGTATTGTGGATAAAGCTCTGTTTTAGTAATATAGGTTTGATATTTGTAAAACTAACAGTTTTTGAAATAATGAGGCTTTTAGTTAAAAAATCACAATTTCAAGGGTGTCTTTATTATTATGTACCATTGAGTATTTTGCTAGAAATACAATATATTTGAGAAGAAGGAACACAAGTTAATACTCTGCCTAAGAGAGAAGCTACAGTGTGTTCATAACACATATTCAAATTATAAAAACTTTAAATTTAAAAAAATCGTTCTTTTTTAAATGGCACTTTTACTGGTTCGAAGGAGACTGTATGCCTCCTTTCTGTTTTAGATGCTTTGAAAATAGATGGTGTAGAAACAGAAAATGACACAGGTAAATTTCATTTTCTTACATTTCATACATTTCAATTATTTATAGAAAATTATTTTTTTTTTAGAAAATGAAGCAAATATCGATGAAAATGAAGAAATGGATATCAAAGCCGATCTAACAGAGAGTGAGTCATCAGAGAGCAGTGAAGAGGAGGAATGAAATAAAAATATGAGAATTAATATTGTTTATGTTAATATTGTTTGTGTTAATATTGTTTGTAAGTTGGATTTAAAAAAAAATATATTGAATAATTTAATATGCTAATTTTTTAGATAATATGTTAACTTTAGGTTTCTGTTAAGATACAAAATAGTCTGGGATTGTTATTAAAATAAGAAATTAAAAAAGAATCCAAGTTCTAGATTATATTTTTATGTGATTTTCAAGAGTATGAAAAAACCAACAACTTTTTTAAGTATTATACTTACCTTTAATAATTTTTTAATTATTTTGATATTTTGAATTTATTCATTATCTTGGTGGTATTTCTTGTTAATAATCGTTGTAGCAATAAAAAAACAAAGTGATATAATACATATTTAATGAAATTAAACATAATGATACACAATACATAACTGCAAGAGTAAAAGAACAAAAAATACCCATAATGAAATCCTTTTGTAACTCCTAAAATAACGGAAAATGTCAATGTTTAAATTTTAATCTAATAGGGAATACAAGAATAGCTGACTATTTCTTCTAAAAATATATTCAAACAGGCGTTCCTGCTGTTGAATGCATATACATATTTAATCTTTTTGTAATGTCCTGCCTCTCGATCTCTAGCATCCCTCTAGGTATGGTTCTGCAAAAGCCTCTTATTCTATGTTGCATATCTTTCCTTGTAGTGGGCGGTGTGACATAGGTATACCCCCTTCTTTATTATAACCCCACAAGAATAAATCTAATGGGGTAACGTCGCATGACCTTGGTGGTCACTGAACAAAACCTCCACACCCAATCCATTTTTGAGGATAATGCTTATCCAAGAATTCGCGTACTTCGCGATGGTAGTGGGGAAGGCCACCGTCCTGTTGTAGCCACGTATTCTGAGGTTCATGATCATTAAGATCTTGAAGGAGATGGGGCAAAACTTCTCGCAGGAATTAAAGATAATTTAAACCAGTTAAAGGATTGTAAAAACATAAGGCTCGACAATTCTGTTCTGGTGAATGCCAGAACAGAGTGCAGCATCAAAACAGTGGTTTTGATGCTGCACTTTACGTATCCAAAATGAATTTTCTATCGCGTAGTAGCTATGTCGATTTACAGCACCATTACTTCTAAACGTGGCCTCGCCAGAAAACGATTTTACCTAAAAAGTTTGGATTATTTTCAAATTGACCACTCATCCATTGGCAAACGTTCACTCGTCTTTCGAAGTCCTCATCATGTAACTCTTAATGTAATTCGATATCATAAGGATGATACTTATATTTTGTAGTGGTCCGATTGGCAGTTGATTGTGATGTTTCACATACTATTATAACTGACGATCAGTGACCTGTGGATTTTCTTTAACATGAAGCAGAATCTCAAGCTTTTTTCTGGATTGGAGGAACCTCTATTTACAACTATGGGTTTTGAATAGTCAATACTTCCAGTAAAATCGCATCTCTCCATCAAATTCTCAAATTCAGGATTTTTCATTCTATATAATCTTCGGGCAAGAACACAATTTTTTTCAGCCTCTCTTGATACATAAACCATATCAATTAACTCGTTTTTGAGGAAATTAAATTTTAAATAAATACAATATTATTAATTACTCAAAAGTAACTGACAGGTATTATTTATATTTACAGTTCATAAAATAAATGTTCACTAACAAGGATATCGCTGAATTCTTGTAACTGAAAATATCTAACAAATTAAAAAATTATTCAAATAAGGTATAGGACACGCCTAACAAAAGTTGTAGAGTTCTTTATCCTCTTTAAGATAACATAGAAATATACAGGGTGTGCGGTTTAAAAAATCGATATTTTTAATTTTAAATTTTTAAAATTTAACATAACACCCTGTAACTTCCATCTCAACTACTTTTTAGGCACAGCATAAAGTTGATCTTAGTGTTTCGTGTTTTCAAATATAGAAAGTTCCCTAGCAAAATAGGGAGTGGTAATCACTCATAATTATTTTAAAAACTGTAAGTTTTACAAATATCAAACTTATTATAAAAAGTAGGTACACGTAGAATTAAAAAAATAGAATAATATATACGGGGTCTGATAAAAAATGAAAATTTGTGCTATCTTACTTTTTTGACGTACCCGGTATATTCGTAAATAATTTAAAAATATGTACACTTAGTAATTAAAATAAACACACTTTATTGGCATAATTTACCTATAAAGGGCAAACTAACATTATTCGATGGTTGTCTCTACAAGTATACCAGCAAGTCCGCCAGGTTTTTGGGAGCTTATCATAGCCATAACATTTATTAACTTTGCAATGGCCTCTGAGATGGCAACCTCTGGGAAAAACTCAGAATCTTTCGCTTAGGTAGTATATACATATCATACCATGACCCTGACTTTGGAGAACGATACACGTATTTATAACTTAATTTAATAAAATCTCAAAATTATTTGTCAAAGTTAGGCAATAACTGCATACAAATGAAAGAAAACAATACAGATAATTTGTCTTAATATGCGAACAATTACCTTTAAAAGGTTTAATAAAAGACATATTCTGGCAAAACTAAAATTATGATTTTCTCTGAACCACCAGCGATAGTCACCAGAAATAACGAATGAATACCGCAAAGCTAAAAAAACTTTGATTTTTTAACAGTAACAACTTGCGTATTTTGAAAACTTCCAAATTTCAGAAGTAAAGTTCTTTCAATAAAAAATATCCTATATGACATGACATTTGGTCTTAGGTTCGCGTTGTTAATTTCTCTTATTCAGGGACTAGTTCTAACAGTTTAGAAAAAATACCAAGTTCAACTTTCTTATTTTTATCCATCTTTTATCTTAAACTTTGTAGACTGCATCGAAACATACAGCAATAAAAAATACACCTTGATATGACTGAGTGACGTTATACCCACTAATTTTAGAAATGCATTAGAACAAACGTCAACTTCGAGAACACGTTTTAGCTAATATATAGTATAAAATTCTACTATTTGATATCAAATCCTCGTAATACAATTTCCGACCGTTCAGCTAAAACCTAGACATAATCCCCGTGTTATTAAAAATACATTGGTGTGTCTGCCAGTGACAAGGGTGTGCAGTGCTTTCTTGTCCATAAATGTGACGTTTTAGATTGGCAAAAGCAATAACCCATTTTTGTCTTTGATATAAAAGGTCTTTTTCCCCTAAAAGACATTCCTTCTATATCACTTTTTTAATTAAATATCATATTTAAAAAGATGTTATTCTATATTTTTCTTCTACTGTATTTGTTGTTAATTTACTCACTTTTAAGAAATAAAGTCACAACATAAAATATTTCGACTTTTTAACAAAATTAAATAGCCGATTTTGACAACTACCATTTTTGGACATTGTAGTAATTAGGAATGATAATATTACACTGGAATTTGATATTTATAAAAAAATACTACCACTAATCGTTACATTCCTAATGATTTGTTTAATTAAACACAAAGTCAGTATAAATAGACAGAATGTAGGGCACTGTAGGGTATAGGTAAATTAAACTTAACTTTTTAGCATCGCCTGTGAAAATTGTGTTTCGGTATTATGAATAAAACTATGTTGTTGTGTATCTTGCCGAAGGTACCAAATCCCCACTTGGATTACTTTTAGCTTTTGGACGCTATAAATTAAGGTAGAAGAAGAAGCAATTCTAGACGGTATTCGGATTGAAAATGCAGAAAGTGTACTATTCCGCATATGTTAGGCACAATATTTTCCTACGAGCATTTGGAAAACCTTACACAACATTCAATATGCACACATTTTTATACAAAAAATTACTACTAATTTTTAAATATCGCATTTTCTAAAATAGTTAATAATAATTAATATTTACATTAAATGTGCAGTTCGCTGCATTACTAATATATATGGGTGGATTATTTACTTTTTCTGTGCGCAGGTGCATGTTATACTTAAACTTTTATCAATCTAGTTCAAAGTATCTCCTAGCATACTAGCCGAATATCTACCACATTGGCCTTACGGTATTTTCACAATCTCAAATAATTACACAAAATTAATTAAAACATTGAAACCGTCGTCACCTCAATGTCAGCTCTACACTTGACTGGTAATTCAGCAGCCGTAGGCACGAAAATCCCAATTTCAGAAAATGATATATACTTGTAACGAAGACGTGAGGCCGTTCAGTTTCGTGATTTTCCCCAATACGCCTGAGCACGTCAACGGCCGAGCTGGCACTTATACGAAATTGGTCATTATGTCACTGACCTTTAGGCAACTTTCAGTCGGTTTCGGAGCTTTTAAAAGTCTTTTAATGGAGCGTGTTTGGTGCAAATAATTTTCTGCTATTCGGAATAAAATGTTTTAAGGCACTGAACTTGATACTTCGGCTAATGGTTTGTGTGCTAAGCTGATTATATTATTTGAAAGAAATTTAGGCTATATCTATAATAAATTGGATTTGTTTGTTAAATGGACTATTAATGAATTATAAACATTATAGTTATTTTTGTTACAAGTACCTAAAATGGAGTTTTTCAGGACGAATCATTGCTGTTTCCGGAATAGCAGATGAGTCCTGAAAAACTTCATTTAGGTACGTGTGACAAACACTATTTTTTGTCATACGCTCCCAAAATTTAATTTTCATTTATACGCTTTTTGCAATTCTTCAGAACGCCTAAATTTGCAAATTTACCATAATTTTTGTAATCATAATGTACGACAAAGTTAGCTTAGAATTTGATATCGTAGCAACTATTTGACAATTTTGTCATGTCATTCGAAATTTGACATTTAGACATATTCAGGAATTTTGGAATAGTCCGTAAAAGTTGCCATGACGACTTTTAGGGACTAGGCCTAAAAAGAAGCATTTTACGGACTCAAATGAGTCCGTAAAATAGCTATTTTTGGGAGCGTATGACAAAAATAATATTTACATGTATGGAGCAGTAGACAATAGTTTATTTTATATAAAGCATTTAACAGTCGACCGACAAGTACAAAAAACTGAACAATAATATGAACTGATTTCTCAATAACTGAAGCTACCTTCAAACATCTTTGAGAGCCTTATTGTTGTTGGCAACGGCACTGATCTGTTTGAACATTACATATATACAGCAATGCAAAACCTATAGTGTAACAATTAATTGATCCTTTGTCTTATCACTAATACCGGATATTATG
>MU183995.1:85189-95837 GCA_016904865.1 Pissodes strobi
ATAGAAAATGCACAAATGTTCTGTTGCGGCACCTGCCCCTCTCGCTCCCAAATCTACGCTACTATGTAAATTAGTGAAAGAACACTGTTTATTGAAATAAAGTTCTTACATTATTATCATCAAAATTAAATAATTTTTCATTTTAAAATATTTGTGATATATTTGCGAAATATGGAACGAATGGAAGAAGTGTTATATAGTTATATTATACTATATTCCTAACAATTAACAAAAAAAATCTACAAACGTGCTGCAAAAAAAACTGGAGCAAGTATTCACCATATCACCATAAAACTTAACAACTTAGTTTATTTTCGCTACTCACTCTGCAATATAATCATACAATTTACGATATTATTTAATTTTCGCGGCTAATCTACGTTTATTTTTAATAATCCACTTACTAAATAAACGGGGGGAAATATTTACATATCCACAACGGAAACCACGGAATGATCCAATGCTCACTTTCATACAACAAACTTTCTATTATTTTAACACAATTATTCCACAATATAAAAGGAAATCCCTCATTTCGAAGCTCTGCTTGCCAACTCACCGAATTCCTGTGCAAAACAGGAACAAGCAGAAAAGCACGAACGAATTCGCAATTATTATTTTATCCAATTATGTCGGCATGAAATGAAATCCGTCTGAATCGAATTATTCAACTTTCAAGAATACAAACTCTGATGCGGTTCAGAGAAAAAAGTTTATTTAGCTAATGGGCCGAAGACTCACTGGGGGATGATATTTATTATGAAATTTATTCTCATTTATGCTCGGCGATATTTTCAGAAGTTTATGTGATTTTGGCAATTTAGTTGAGTATCGTAATAAATAGAATTTTTTTTATCTGAGATTTTGATACGCAGGGGAATGTAAGTCGATGCCTATTATCCAAAAATTATACATACCTTTTATCTTGAATATATTGCTTTTATAAGTTCAATTATATATTTTCGGCAAGACTAATACTATGTTTCATTTATGAGTAAGTTTCACGATGAGTAGAATATCACAGATTTCCGTTTTACTATTGTTATATTATGATCAACTTGTGTATTCCACTTACCTACCAGGACAATAAGTTTTATTTACTGCAATCAGCTATACGCCTCATAGTGAACGGTTTTATTAATTATTTTTTATTTATTAACTGCTATTTGCATCTTGATTTTTTCGCCTTAGTACCCAAAGACATACAAAAACATGTCGACCGCTTTGTTTACTCAATATGAATACGCCAACATTGTTTCCCTTCTTCTTTCCCCTCTTATAAAATAGTACGCAAACCCTAGTATTAGTTACCCCTCCCGCGGCGTTGTTGCCAATGACACCTAAGAGTATGTCTGTATCATGGAAAATCGGCAGCTTGTTTCTAATAACGTAACTTAAAAATTACATTTATTAGAAAATAGAGTATATCAAAATAGAAATGTTTCCCTTTAAAGCATACCGTGCAAAACTTGAATCAAATAGAAAAGAGTGAAGTGATACATATTTTTGATAATTTTTCAGTGTAACAACAATTGGAATTTTGTAAAAACTTTTTTTTCATATTTAGGCGCCTTTAAAAGGCGTTTTTGACCATTAAAATGTTGCGCAATTGTTTGGATATCCCAAGTGGAACATTATTTTTTACATTAATTTGGGTTAGCTAGGGTTAGTTCTTGTTGGTTATGCCCCCGAATCGAGTTACCCCGTAAGAAAAGGTGAAACCTTTGGCAACATTGCGCGTCAGATGACAAAAATTTCCTGATTTTTACATTTCAGCTCCTCAATATTCGAATATTGGGTCATTTTTGTGGAATAACTAAACAATTGCGCAACATTCTAATGGTCGAAAACGTCTTTTCAAAGTGTCTAAATAAAGAAGAAAATCATTTTTAGAAATTTCTAATTGTTATTAAAGTGAAAAATTACCATATTTTCCGCAAGAAACGTTATGTAAACTGGGTCCTATGTCACTACTTCACCACTTCACATTGGTCACGAAATCAGCGGTACTCCGTCTTGCCACACACGCCGACAACGTCGCGTAGCCGCCACTCGTCTAGAAGTAAATGGCCGCCATGTTCATCGCGTTTTTGCCGTATCGGTTGGTTGTTTTTTATGTGTCTTTGAAACAAACTCATAATCGTATAGTATATACGAAGTCAATCCGAATAGCAGAAAAATTGGAACTCGGGTTATGGAGCATAGGCGTGCATAGCTAGGATTGGAAAAATTATTTTAAAAGTGCATTTGTACTTACGCTTACCGATTTTAACAATTTTTAGGTAGTTAACTATATTTTGGATACGTTGATACCGGCTTTCAACTCATGTTTTTCGGCGGCATTTTGTTTTCGAGCTATATATCATCAAACTCTTAAACTTGAGTGTAAAATGTATAATATTGTTTAAGTTTTAATGCAAACTAAAACATATTAACAATAGGTATAAACTGCGATTGTAAAAACTAAAAGGAAACACGTTTGTTCCTATTAATTTAAATTTTTCAGAAGTCTAAAGAAGGCGAATGGAATAGTATATTTCATTACCAGTCCGAAAACAAGGCTTTTCCGGTGCGCGCACGACAGTTCCTAGTGTGAAGCGTAGCTGAACGCCGGAAATCGTGCAAGTAAAGGAAAAGCTGTTTCTGGACGTGTAATGAACGACATTTTTCATAATACCTCTCTGAAATCAAAACATAAACATAAAATTATTATAATTTTAGGCATTCAAAATCATGTCATAATACATTTTTCATAATACCTCTCTGAAAACTAACATTTTCGACGTCTCTGTAGAGCAAGGAAAGTAAGTCTTTTCGGTCCGGGCACGGAAAAAATTTTCCCGGTCCCTAATTAGGGAGCGGGAAAAGTTTTCCCGATCCCTGAGTTTAAGTGCTAAATTTGCAGTTATTTAGTCACAGAATATGCATAAAGTATAATAAATTGGGTTAAAATTATACAGCGATGCAGTCTACAAGATTAATCTAGTATATTTTAGCGTCAATAGTCTTATTTACTTGTCACAAATACTTCAAAATTAGCTGCATATTCAATTACAACAAAGCATACAAATACATTTCTATCGCAACGCTTGATGAATATTAGATAAATACCTGTCTTGCTTGTCTTGCAAGTTTGACGTTTGCTTTCATTTGAATACAAAATATATTATGACAATAGTCATGATTTTGGATAGGTAAAATTATAATAATTTTATGTTTATGTCTTGATTTCAAAGAGGTGTTATATGAAAAATATCGTTCATTCACGTCCAGAAACAACTTTTCTGTGCTTGCACGACTTCCGGTGTTCGGCTACGCCTCACCGCAGAAACTGTCGTGCGCGCACCGGAAAAGCCTAGTTTCCGGACTGGTGATGAAATATACTATTGTACTAAAATGTAAGCAAACTTCAAACTTTCAAGACAAGCAAGACACAGGTATTTATTTAATATTCATCAAGCGTTGCTATGGAAATGTGTTTGTATGCTTTGTTGCAATTGAATAGGCAGCTAATTTTGAAGTATTTGTGACAAGTAAGGTCAGAATAAATCAAATAATTTTACTTAAATTTAGACTATTGACGCTAAAATGTACTAGATTAATGTTGTAGACTGCATCGCTGTATAATTTAAACTCAATTTATTATACTTTATGCTTATTTTGTGATTAAATAACTGCAAATTTAGCACTTAAAAATAGGGAAAGGGAAATCTTTTTCTCGCTCCCTAACTAGAAAGCGGGAAAATTTTTCCCGTGCGGGCGCACCGAAAAGACTTACTTTCTTTGCACTACAGCATGTATATGAGAAAACAGTGCGCGTCTTCAATGTTCCTCCTTCCCTCCTTACTAACTATTAAAACGCTCATTTGTATGTTACAAAATGTAAGCGTACCAAATCGCAATTGTTAAAGTGGCGGACGAGCGCCATGTTGGAGCTTTTAAGTAGAAAGATATGTCTTGCGATCCCTCATTTCAAACGTATCATTGATTTCATAATATTAGACAGTTCAATTGCCATTCAAAGCCATATAAAGGCGTTTTTAAAACTGACAATTTTTTTTCTTTGAGTTGTCATAAAACCAAAACGGTAGAGAATTACGGTTTGCACCTTCCCTCTTAACTTTTTAGGAGCTATTCTGCCATATCAAATTTAAGTACTGTTAGCTGTCAATTTTTTTACCTATTTTGACATTTTTTAGCAGCAATGAAATGTATCAGATAGCCTTTAAAAATAAATTCTATAAAATTATAAATTGTTTAAAAGATGCAGCATGGCATCGATCAACTTTTTGAATGATGTAATAAAAATTATTTATACTACTATGTAGAGTTATTTCGTTTATTAGGAAAAATAATCCTATCCATTGCACTTACAATGTTAATTCTGCTAATTTAGAAAGAATCTTCTTGGTTAAGTACTTAGGCATTTGGTTTGATTCTAAATTGAAATTTTTGAATCGTATACAGATGGCTGTAAACAATGCATTAAAAATGATTTTATGATTCGTATTTTGAAAGATTTCAATAATATATGTTGAGTCTTATTTTGTGCTATTGTTGGATCTGAAGTGGAATATGCAGTTCCAGTATGGTGTCCATACTATTCTACCAATAAAAATTTAGTTGAAAGAGTGCAAAAAAAATCTGAGATTTATTGCATATAGATTAAACGTAATTGTTTTTCTTCCCGAACTGTGAAATAAAATTTATTTTTTTAGTTATGTGCATATTTCAATATTAATAAATTATTCTTTTGTGTCTAGTCATTTTCATTTTTGTGATGGCTTATTATTTTCTGCTTGACAGTAGGCTTATTTCAATGTTACCTTGGCTTTAAACAGGTGTCCCCTAAAATGTTACGCCTATGGTGCACCACCGGGAGAAACATGAAATCTTTCGCGCGCTTCGGCCGCCACCTTCATTGCTTTTGATTCTTTATTTTATCTCCTCTTCACGTTAATATTTCTAATGTTGGCATGCAAACATTTGGTAAATTATGAATGATTTACTCTGTCTATTGTTTTTTTATGTCTTTGTTAGTACCGGTATCGAACTGAGCACAATTTGTTTTACCTATAGATACTTACCGGATATATTTACCTCATTAGTTAGGCATTTTATATACTATCTAGGTACTCAATACAATGACGGAATTATGCATTCTGCTGGTAACATATATGTGTATGTTGATATAGGTCAATAAGGACACACTAAATCAATATTTAGTGTGTTTTTATTGACCTATATCAGCATACACATATATGTTACCAGCAGAATGCATAATTCAGTCATTGTATTGAATACCTAGATAATATATAAAATGCCTGGGTTCTTTAGGCAATTGATTGTGCCTGTTGGCTTTGCACCCGGAGCGAGCAAAGCAAGCGGATGGTAATGCATGGCATTTAAGTAGAGACAGGTGATAATTCTTGAAAGTTGAAAATAAAAAAAAATTATTGATAGTATATCCATTTATACTATGTAGTTAGATACGATAATACAATGTATCAATTTTATAATTACCGGTTAAGTCATGTAGGGAAACCATAAATAGCGCAACGATTACAACTTTGCCGTCCAGCTTGTATGTATTATCCTTCGCATCTCCGCCGTCCCTCATTACACTTTGTAGTATACAACTTTTTCCCAATCGGTACAATTTTTAAAGAAGTTATCTAAAAACATGGTGATTCAGCCGACCCTGGCTTGCCGTTCGAGCTCATCGCCTTGATGCGTCATTACAATTTTGTACCGATCTGTGACAAGCAAGAATCCGTAAATCGGTTTTTTTTTTGGTTTTAACAAGAAAAATGCCTAGAAATCGCATTTCAAGGACAGTGTATGTGTAGTGATACGTCTTGCTCGCAAAGGAGACGAAAAAAGGGGGCAATATTCATCGGAAGAAGCGAAATCAGGGGGTGAGTTCACTTAAGATTATCAAAATTTCAAATATACATAAACACCTGGGTATCTTATAAATATAAAAACAGAAACTATCTCTCGTATAAAAGCAAATGTGTATAATACTAATCTGTAGTATTATCAATAAATATGACACTTGTAACCCTTAATATTTTACTTAATAAAATTAAAATGGAAAATATCCACAAACTTCTAAAACTAACTATATTAGAATAAAATAGAGTGCGAACGGGTTACAGTCAAAATTTACTAACAAACTGTTATTTATATACGAGGGCATGACAAAACATTGTTACATTTATCGTCTGTTCACAATTACACAGAATCAAACAATATATTATATTCGGAATTGAAATATATTATATCGAAATGAATATAAGTACTAAGCAACAGTTTATGATATGAGCTATTCGAACCGTTCTCTAGTAATCTCGTCTAATCGTACATCCTACCAAAGAAATACTATTCAATCACAAAAAGTGTTTACATAACACAATCAAAAGGCTGACTAAGGAAATATATACGGGTCGGCCTGCACATTTATTAATGTTTTACATAGAATAAAACGTTTATACCATATAAAGGAATATAAAAAATAGAAACAAATGGTTATAATGCCTTCGTATTATCACGTTTTCGATATTTGATCCCCGTATGGGGCACATGTGGGACTATAAACTACAATTCGATTTGATGCAAATATTGCAAAACAAAAAACTAAAAGTTATGTTTAATTATGATCCACTGACTCATACTGCAGATCTATATGAAAATTTAAGATTACGGCAATTACATAAGGGATTAAAATTTTAACAGAATAAATTTATCTACAGGATAATAAATAAAACTCAAAAATCAAATATTATCATAATAATTTCAAAGGATATTCCTAGCCACAATACTGGAGAGTTTATAGGAAATCGTACTGTTATTATTATTACTAAAATGCAATTATCCTCAATACCAGTGTTCAAAAACACTGTCCAGAGGAATTAGGACTATGAATATTGTAATTGTTGTTATTACTGTATTAATAATTTTCAAAAAAATTAAAAATTTTAAGTAAGTCGAAGAGTGCCCTTTTCTCTCGAAATTAACCCCTAAAACTAGCCACAAAGGCAAGCTGACTCATAATTTACGAGCGACTAAAACCCAAGTTGGGTATTATTATAGCTTTGCATGCCTTTCCGTTCGCTTTGCTCGCAACGGGGCCTCAATCAACAAGCACTAACAAAGTGCTAACCAAAACTAACCCAAGGATAACCCAAACTAACTCAAAATTAAGGGAAAAAGGTAAATTAATAGAAATTTTGCCAGGACGTAGACAAGGATTCCTGTCGCATCGCGCGCAGTATTTTGGATTGCAACTTGGATTTAGCCGCTCGTCATACATTTATCGGAATGTTATTGTTCGGCTTTGTTGAAGCGATGTATACCGGAACGCATTATTTTTAAACAATTCGTTTATGATATTAGCCGACCGGTGAGGGAAAAAATTGGAGTAAACATTGCTTGCAGGAGATGTTAGGCAGATGCAGTCGAAAGCATAACCAGGGTTAAGCAGCCAGCAAAAAGGTGAATAGTTCGTTGTATTAGCAGATACAATCGATCGTACCCACTGTGAGTGAACATATTCATGAACCTATTTTTCTGTTCAAAAACAAAAATTGCAGCATTTGCAGATGCTGTAAATAAACTAATAGATCGTTGCATTTGCAGATGTAATCGATATCATCAGTGATGTAAAATTACCGTAATTTATATTTTTGGTTATTTACGCTGGTAATTTACGAGTGTTAATTACCAAAATTAATTACCGTGGTAATAAATTTGTGTCGTAAATTACTGTGGTAAATAACTGTAATATATTTTTGGTAAATAACAATAAATTACCGTAATTTACCGTAAACTGCACGTAAACTAATAGCGATTTCCATTCGCAAATGAATGTAAATTGTGTATATTACTGTCTTTTGGAAACGTCCATTTGAAAAAGACAGAGACGCAACCAGCGTGGACTAGTTTACAAATAAAAATTGCTATTTTTCCAAAGAAGCATATACATGTACAGGGTTATTCATTATATTTTGACACACACCTGCAGCCGTAATTACAGGTAATACAAAAAAAAAACTTAAATTCAAAATTTGTATGGTTTTTAATATATTATCTTTTAGAAATGTCAAAGAAAAAAATTGCCTGTCAAATGTCAAAAAACCGCATAACCTTCATTCTAAATGGAACACCCTGTATTTTATTACATATTTGGACTGTGCGAAAAAGTCTAGACATATTTCATAAATAATGTCTAACGGTTTTTGAAATATTGGCAGTTGAAAATCGACCATTTACCAAGTGTTTGACAGCTTGTAAAATCTAAACGGCTAAAGATAGGACAAATCGGTTTTTTGACATTTGACAGGCATTTTTTTAAAATTTCTAATTAATAATATATAAAAAACCACACAACTTCTGAATTTAAGTTTTTTTTGTATTAGCTGTAATTACGGCTGCAGGTGGGTGTCAAAATATAATGAATAACCCTGTACATGTATAAAAAATAACTTGTCATAATCATGTAGTTACCACTTGGGAATGAAATTGCGGTGTGTGTTATTATCGGTGTAGGACAAAGAGTTGTTTCATTTGTTTGTGAATAAAACATTGTTTTTTCCTTAAATATTATTCTGTAAAGAACTAATTTCTAGTAACATGTTTTATTTCGCCAATATTATTACAGCCACTAATATTTCCGCCTTACACCTTAAAGTTTCGCCAGTATAGTCATCATAATTACATAACGCCATGAATCGACTCTGTTACTCATACAATAACTATATCTACACCTTATTTCTAATCCCTATATATAGTCCGTATTATATAAGACCATGATTAGATTCTCCTACTGCACCATTCGCTTTCCAGGGTTGTCACATCCTCGCCTATTTGAACGTCGCACGTCGCCTCTCCAAGATTTGCTTGTTGCAATTTAATTTTAAAACGAAAACAACACAGAACAAAATGAATGGCAATGAATGACAGCCGACAGTAAATCCCCGGTTCGGCTAATAACCGGCAGCCGGCAGTAAATCCTCGAACGCATATTGTTCATATTGCTGACAAACGTGGTACAGGGTTATCCAACGAAGACTAGACATGGCGATTTTTTGACTTTCCCTGTATTTTTATAAAAAAACTGAAACAGCCATCTTATGTAATTTTCTCCCGCGAATTCGGATATATTCAGCAAAAAAAACAATTGAACATCAAATAAAAATTCACTTTGATATTTTTTTAAATGGAACACCCTGTATATTACTACATTTTTGGACTCACTAGAAAAATCTAAACACATTTTGTGTATAATATCCTATACCTATCTTTAGTTGTTTACCAAATATTGACAGTTGAAAATTGGGTATTTTGACACTTGTCTTTGACAGGCTCTAAAATCTAAACGGGAAACCGCACAAAATCAAAGAAAACGGTTTGCACATTCCTATCTTAAGTTTTCATAAACTATCGAATTACAGTATCTTCAAATTTAACCTACGGATAAAATTAACCGGAACTTTTAAACCTCCGGTTAAATTCAAAGTTACTATCATTTGATAGCTTATGAAAACCCAAGATATGAATGTGCAAACGGTTTACTTTGATCTCATGCGGTTTAGATTTTAGAGCCTGTCAAAGTGTCAAAATGCCCAACTTTCAACTGTCAATATTTGGTAAACAGCTAAAGATAGGTATAGGATATTATACACAAAATGTGTTTTTTGCTGAAAATATCCGAATTCGCGGGAGAAAATTACATAAGATGGCTATTTCAGTTTTTTTTTATAAAAGTACAGGGAAAGTCTAAAAGTCGCCTTGTCTAGTCCTCGTTGGATAACCCTGTACATTACAACAAAAATCCAGCAAATAACGGTAAATTACGGTAAATAACGATAATTATTTAGCACAAGAACCAGTAATTTTCTATGTAAATTATCAGTAAATTACGGTAATCAATTTCTGGTAACTTACGGTAAATTATAGTAAATTACCACGGTAATTTATCGGTAATTTACCAGTTAACATCACTGGATATCATAAATAGCAAAAGCAAGGAAATTCCTTTGCATTTGCAGATACATTAGAAGATCCTCTCACGCTAGCTGAGGAAATAACTTATCCGAATCAAGACTTGCCAGCATCAGAAGCACCAGATGGTCCTGAACAAAGTAAGATTTGTTATTAAAAAAAAACATACAGTATGATAGAGAAGTATCCACCAGCTGCCAACTGCAATATCCTCAGACCATCAAAATTAAATCTCGAAGAGAGTACTAAATCCTGCCAAGACAACTACTGTATCAATTACAGAAACAACTATAGTCCGTGGGATTAGTGCCTTAGCCCTCCCTTTCAATAATTTAATTAGCCAACCGTCTGAACTAGAATCATACGTTCAAAATTGGCAGAAGTTAAAGGTAAACAGTTCAATAATTACAAGATCAATCGACTTACCTGTAAGGAAGATCGATCGGAATTATCCGAGCATCTCCGCCATCCCTCATTACACTTTGTAGTATACAACTTTTTCCCAATCGGTACAATTTTTAAAGAAGTTATTGTTCGGGACATTACCCTGTAAAACATTTTTGTTATTTTGTTAAGCTCTATTGTTCGAGCATCCCTTATTTATTTATCAGTTCTAAATGGCGTATGTGACCGCGCACCAGTG